>JAMPIV010019458.1:0-170000 GCA_024509875.1 Oreohelix idahoensis | reverse complement strand
CTGAAGACTGAATTAAACATTTCCATCTGTCTTTCGTGTAAGGGTGGATCAAGAATTTCATATAGTTTATTCAGTTAATTTGATTCCGATTTGAAGAAGAAAAATCCAAAAACCACACGAATATTCCATTTTGAGTGTATATAATAAGTGAATGTTGAGTGGACACAACCAAAGTCCAAACGTTGATAAGTACCAATTCGTTTCGTAGAATAACGTAACGTTTTCTTGAAAAAATGGAAACAGGAGTTAGTTCATATCCCGTTTCGTGGACATGTTATTCGTATATCTTGAGTTCATCAAAAATTAGTCGTCCAACGTATTTAAGTATGTACGAATAGTCTTATTCCATTCTTGAAATATTGAATCAAAATTTTCGTTCAAGTTCAAATGTCTTCAACGAGATTTCTGGATAGTACATCCGTCATTACATTCTCACTTCCTGGTATAGATTCAATGACGAAGTCAAAGGGCTGCAGCAGAATTGAGAATCTGGCCAATTTAGGGCTTTTATGATTTGAGCGATGTAATGAAGCAACCGCCTTTTGATCCGTCAGGATCATAAATGGTACACCCAACAAAAACTTCTCCAATTTCTGAATCGCCCAAACTACTGCCAAAAGTTCCTTGTCGACAGTAGAATATTTAGTTTCTGCTACTTTAAGCTTTCTTGAAATATAGAGGGTTGGGTGCACTATTCCCGCATGATATTGAAGTAAGCTTGCCCCTAGTCCGTAATTGCTGGATTCTGTACGGAGTATAAACTTTTCAGAAGCAGCTGGCAACCGTAAAAAAGGTGTCCTTGAGAAAATTGTCAAAATACTACGAAAAGTTTCGTCGCAGTCAGCAGTCCATGTCACTTTCTGAGGCATGTCCATTTTTAAAAGTGAGGACAGGACAGCCGTAATGGACGATAAATTAGGTACAAATCTACTATAATATTGAACGAGACCTAACAGACTCCTAACATGCTTCTTCGTTTGAGGAACCGATAAATTAAAAATTTTAGCTACATTACTGGGAACTGTTTGAATACGCCCAGCACAATAATGTGACAGAGAAACGCTATCTCTTGAAACACTACTTGTATTTTCGTAGGTTTAGTGGTTAACTTGTTTTCTCTTAAAATTTCCAAAACAGAACGAAGTCCGGAAACATGTTCCTCAAATGACGAACCGAATAGACATATGTCGTCAATGTATGTGATAACGTCTTGTCTTCGTGATAAAAATTTTTCGCATCATGCGGATAAAGGTAGCCGGAGCGTTCATAAGCCCAAAAGGCATCACATTCCACTGGTAAAGACCTTGAGGAGTTGAAAACGCAGTGTAATATTTGTTTTTTTCGGTCAATGGAATCTGCCAATAACCTTTTGTTAAGTCTATTTTATTGAAAAATGTTGCAGTAGATAGACGAGAAAGTAAGTCACCAAGAATATGATGTGGTTCGCTGTCAGCTACAGTCGGAGCATTCAACTTCCTATAGTCAACACACAAACGAATGTTGCTGTCCTTCTTCCTTACAATAACTAAGGGTGAAGAAAATGGAGAGGTACTACTCTCTATTATACCCATTGGGAGTCATGTGCATGTCGTAGAATATAGCGCCTAAATGATGAAGGTACCATCACTTGTTGTTTAATCTGAGACTTATCCATAACACATCTGATTAATATATCATTTCTAATTTTAAACCAGTGTTTGTTTTTGTTGCTTGAGGTAACATTATCAAAATTATTAACCAAAGCAAATAATTTCTTTTAGAGAATTGTCTTCTCTCTGTTTGGTTGCAAAAGACGCTCTATCAATAGGTGAATGAACATCTGTATCGTCCTGGATATTTGGTTCCACATTCTGAGTGTCAATTTTTTCTAAGACTTGAGCCTGGGCTCTAGTTGTCACTGCATTACCTGTACATAAATTATGTCCTTCTCACTCAATAATTTCTTCAGGTGTACAGTCTTTACTGCCGTGAATACGACCAACCATCAGATCCGCTATTGGATTTTTCAACATACAGACTTTAACATTTCATGTAAAGAGCGGCGTATTAACATAAATTATTGCTGTGCGGTAGTACTCAATAGTACCCCCGAAGGTCATACACCTAACATATTCATTTGTAGCACAACTTGGGTGAATCAGTGACTGTCTGACTCCAATGGTAGTGGATCCGGAATCTCTTAAAACTGAGACCACTGAACCACTAACTATCCCTCTGTTAAATATCAGAGAGACTGTTCCGTCATTAGCTGCAAGACCAACTTCTGTTGAAATGTGTCCACAATTCAGTACTGTTTCTTTTGCCTTCTAAAACATAAGACTACAATCTGGGCAAATATTTGCCACGTTATAATTATTAACATAACATGTAGAAGACGACTGTACCTGATTATTATCCTGTGGAGCACTTGGGGTCGTACCAGCAGTGAGTGCATCCCCTGCATTGTGATTATAATGTGAAGGTCTGCGTGACTGAGACCGAGGACTGGAATAATTATTAAAATTATTTCGTTGTCCCCCGTGGTGGCTGTTGTGCCTAGGTCTCGAGCCTTGATTATTGTTATTCCATCTGTTACCATTATTATTAGTATTAGAGTAATATGCTCTATTCTGATTTGGATTCTGTTGACCATCGTTATACCGGAATTTAGGTGACTGATTCCTATACTGTTGTCTAACTCTGTTAAAGTTACTATTGTTGTTATAATTATTTTGCCCCTTATGAAAATTATCATTATAATTTCCCCTGAAATGATTTCTATCTAGGCTGTGTGTTCTTGACTTGTCATAACCATGATATGACATATTGGAGGCCACAGGTAAAGGTTCTCTTATTTGTGAGTTAGATATGCTCACATTAGGATTTGCGGTACAATAATTTACTGCCATTTCTTCTAAAGCAGCAATGTTAGATGGTTTTCGTTCTTGTAAGAAGGAAAAGAACGGTGGACTGACAGAGGATAAAACCTTATCCCTGAGTAACAAATCAACTAATTTATCATAAGATTTGTTCACACCTGCAAGTTCCACCCATCTATTAAAGGTGTTGCGTATGTTCGCAATAAAACTTGTGAAATCTTTATTTGACTCTGGTAGAAGAGTTTGAAACCTTAGTCTACATCCCTCCTCATTTAAATGAAATCGTCTTAATGATAAAGCCTTTATTGCATCATAGTCACCAGCAATTGTTGGATCAACATTCTCTGTTGCATTTAAGGGTTCACCATCTAAAAATTCGTTAAGTTTTAGTGCCCATGCAGATTTTTCCAAGTTATTTGTCTTACATACTTGTTCAAAACGTGCTAGATTCGATGCCAAATCGTCAAAATTAAGCTTAAAATGTGGCAGTTTAAAGTTATAATATGTTTTGTGTTGGTTAGATGAAGACATATCATTTGAATTAACACCATGGCTGGTAGTAGCGCATTGCGCTTGTAATTTGGTTGTTTCCAACTTGAAGAGTGCTAATTCTTTTTCTTGTTGCCTTTTATTTTCTTCTTCAATCCGTAATATTTCATCTTGTGCCACTTTTCTTTCTTCTTCACACCTTAACTTTGCTTCATGTTCTTCTTGTTCTCATTTAGCAATAGCTAGTTGGTCTTCTGCATACTGAAGAAGTTCCTGTCCCTTGTACCCAAAATCTTTTCCAATTTTAACAAATCGGTCAAGAGTAGCCATTTTAATTCAATAATATGCTTACTCAGTCAAATATTTAACTATATGTATGTGTAACAAACGATAAATACTCAATATACCCAACTATAATATTCTCTTACTATTAATTGTAAGTTCAATAACTATTTTTACTTAATATTTTATATCATTATTATCTACTCATAATAAAACACCAATTAGCTATGACACTTATTTATTTATGACGCTGAATTGATTTCATGCATCCAATATTTTCACTTATTAATTATGGACATCCTCCTTCCATCAGTATATTAATCAATTATGTATTGATAATAGCTAATAAAATGTCATATTCCATCACCTATTCATGGTGTGATTATCAAACAATTATCAAATAAAAGTTACACTACTTCAAATATTTATCATACTATTATGACCTTATGCCCTAGTCATAATGAATAAGCAATAGCGAATTAGACTACTAGTGCAACTGATGACATCATCAAAGTCATCAAGTAATTTAGTCAAAATTAATCAACTTGTTTTATCATCTTATTTCATAATCAATTTATATTATTATATTTAATATTATTATTTTATAAAATTAATAATTACAATACAAATAATAACTAAAGTTTTACAAGACGAATTAACACCACAATTGATATTTTACAGACATAAAAATGCATACATAAACGAGCAGAAAAATCAGAAGCAGGAGGTTCAAGGTTAAACCAAGTCGAGATTAAACACGTACACTAAAAATGGTGACGTAGACATGGACTCATATAACGGACAACTATGTTACAATTATAACATAAACGATAGTAAGATTAAGAGATGGACACGATAGCTTACGAACAAACGACTAGAAATGAATAAAATGAAACTTAGTACAGAAAAATACAACAGTTATTTACAGAACTTCACAGCTAACACTTAATGTCGAATAATTTAAAATGCAAACGAAGTTAACCATCGGCAGATCATCAATGGGTTCTTTGCAAAATGAAATTACTCAACTAACCTAATAGAAAGGATTCAAATCGACCGAACTCTGTACAAGATATTGGTTGATTTAAATCTCCCGCCAACCTCCCACGATATGTACAAGACCACAGAAATACATATTAGAAAACATTAAACTTTAAAAGATGATCTCAGAAACATGCCTCCGAATCGACATTGACTAATGTTGCGTAAATTACCAAGAAAAAGGTACTTATCTTTTGAACCGTGACAAATTCTAACAGTGTCAACATGCGCCAACGAACTATGAAGATGGCATGCTGTAATGATCCTTCCTTGATAGTATTTATTCAATCGTTTGAGTAATTTGAATGCTTTTACTCTCACTGTCTTGTTTGAACGCAGGTTTACAACGGTTATCCTTTTAGTATTGTTGCCAAAGTCGTGACGTCATTTACGTCATAAGTACGCATGCATGTTGAATTTCCATTTCGGTCGAAGGGAAAGTTTTGAAAACCTGATATTCTTGATTTTAGAATAATGTACTTAAAGTGAAATAGTTATTTCACAAACACAGCTGGCCACCATCTGTTGTAGCGGGTTCTTGAATTATTCTTATTGAGGGTCAAGATTAGGCCATCATTTGTTTCTTGTAAATAATTATGGAGGACATCAACTCCTTTTCCATCTGAACTCAAAACTGAGAATTGATACTATTATTGTTCTTCACACAAAGAGAGCAGATCGTGCATAAATTAATACTCAATGAATGGCGTAGTAACAAGCCAACATTAAACTTGAGTTATCGGATAAAGTCCTTGGGTTTGAGTCCAACGAATACAATTTTTAATACAATATACGAAGACATCGTAGTTAAATCATTCAGACATAATACATAGTATCGTATTTCAATTCAATATGTTACCGTCAGTGTCCAGTTATTTAAATGTCGTCAGAAACTCCTGGGCTATATACTCGCGTTGCCGCAGCGTGGTCAACCGGTAGTGAGACCCAGTTAGTTTACGAACACCGATCATAAGATGATCAATAAATCCTTCCTTCCATGGTTATTCAATAACCATAAACAATTCAGTGACTTCATTATAATAGTCAGGACTGACCCTATGTCCTCTCTTCAATATAAATTTTCGGCATCATAATAAGCCTAGCACTGGACGGAATAAAACACGTCTTCACGACTTGACGGTCAGAATAAAAAGGGTCAAGTACATTAGTCACCAAGCGTGACCATTTCAACACTACCGCGTCACAATCGAACCATCGCAATTTGCGTTCATCAAAACCCACGAAGCCTAAAAAACACTCTATATTAAAAACCTCTCAACATCAAAATGCGCACTGCCAACTATAGCAGACGACATCGTTAAACATGTCGTAACACCGGGCCACACAAAAATTCCTTTACTTAACGAATTAAATACAATATAAAGCAACTCTAGATTAAGCTCTATATAATGAAGCTAACTCCCTAAAAATAACTTTAAAGAATTTCAATCTCTGCACAATAAAAATGGTTATAGGCTATCTACCCAAACTGATTATCCAGCAGCAAGGAAATCATAAGAGCGACAATGGTACCGAAAGAAGGGAACTAAGTTCTTATATAGTAGTAAAGTTGCCAGAATGTCGGTCAAGATTTCTAAGTCAGCGATTAAACAAATACGTTGGGCGATTTTAATGTTAATCTCTCGCTGCCAAGGTTTGGTCAACGAGAATTTACCAACATGACTACGGTTTCAATATTGCATCACCTGTCTACTATCTCAGCAGGAATGGTCAGGTAAATAGACAAGACGAATTATTACTGAAAGGTGTGTAAGAATAAAAATAAAAAATATCTGCTACATAGCAGAGAAAGAAAAAAGTTCTGACCATGGAAAAGCACGCAATTAGTCAGTACAACAATTTTAACTGATTTACTGCCGTAGTGAAAAAGAGATCGAGAATGGGGCGCCCCAAATTAATCCTGTGACAGAGACACATTGTTCTGTTTACCGATGCACAGTCAGTAATTGCAACACTGAAAAGCCAAAATAATACAGACCTGAATTACCTCATTATAGCGCTTCACAAATTATGTCAACATTTCAAAAGTGTTGTGGTCCAATTTCATTGTAAGATCACCGGCAATGAAGAAGCTGACAGACTGGCAAAGAAAGTTGGAAATCTAGATCAACCTCATTCATTCATAACCCTACACTCCCAAAGGAGCATAGACCTTCAACAAACACATGCCAAGTCCTCTTGTCACGTGCCATCATCTCAAGATCTTTCCACGTTCTCCTTATCATTTTCACCTCTGTTTCCAGCTCTCTTCTCCATGTGCTTCTTGGTCTACCTCTGCCTTTCTTGCCCAGGGGGTTCCAAAACAAGGACTACCTTGTAATGCTATCAACAGGTTTCCTCAGTGTGTGTCCTATATATCGCCATCGTCTTCTTCTCATCTCTTCACTGGCACTTGTCTAGTTATTGACATCAGTTCCACGTTGGTAACCTTGTCGTACCATTTTAATCCCTCCATTCTACGCAAGCACCCATTTATGAAAGTCTGTAGCTTTTTGATTGTTGTCTTTGTTGTTCTACATGTCTTAGAGCCATACAATAGGACTAACTTCATATTTGAGTTGAAGATTCTTATTTTCGTGTTGGATCCGATTTCTCTTGATCTCCATATATTTCCCAATTCAATGAAAGCTCCTCTTGCTTTTTGTATTCTTATTTTGATATCACTCTCTGTCCCTCCAACTTTGTCTATATTGCTGCCAAGATATATGTATGAATCTACATCTTGTATTGATGTTTCTTCAAGTTCAACCCTGTTATCGTTAACTGCATTTATTCTCGTTATTTTTGTCTTTTCCCTGTGTATTTTCATACCCAATTGCTGTGACCTCTCATCGAGTGTTTTCAATTTGTCCTGCATCTGATTGCGGTTATGGGACAGAAGAGCCAAGTCATCTGCAAAATCCAGATCATCCAAATGCTTAGTCAGAGTCCATTGGATTACATTTCTGTTGTGTGTTGTCAGTGTTCTCATAACCCAGTCTATTGCTAGTAAGAAAAGAAATGGAGACAAGAAGCATCCCTGTAGCACTCCTGTTCTTATCGCAAACGGTTCTGTAAGCTGTCCTTCATGAAGAGCTCTGCATGTCATGTCTTCATATGTTTTCTTTTTTAAATTACTGATCTTCAGTGGAACTCTATAATGCCTCATCAATTTCCAAAGTGATTCTCTGTCTACACTGTCAAATGCCTTTTCGTGGTCCACAAATCCGATGTTTAGTTGTGAATTCCATTCCAGACTTTGTTCAACTATTATTCTCAAAGTGGCTATCTGGTCTGTACAGGATATGTTTTGTCGAAAACCTGATTGTTCATCTCTCAGTTTCTTGTTTATGGACTCTTTTAATCTCTCAAGGATAATCCTGTTTAATACTTTTCCTGGCACTGATAGTAACATTATTCCTCTATAATTTGTGCACTCTTGTAAATTTCCCTTCTTAGGCAACTTAACCAGATATCCTTCCTTCCACTCTGTTGGTATCTCTTCGTTTTCCCAGACTTTACCAAGTAATTTATATAACATCTCTCTTGCCGTGTCGATATCTGCTTTGAGGGCCTCTGCTGGAATGCCCTCAGGTCCAGACGCTTTTCCATCCCTTTGAAGCTTTATGGCTTTCTTTATTTCTTCCTTCGTTGGTCTTTCGAATGATGCAAGCATAACTTTGAGGGAGGCAAAGAGTTTTATCAGAAGCAGATGTCGTAATTTGAATTTGTATAAACAACACGGTCATATTTTCCGCGCTCAATCTAGGATAAAGGGTCCAAATATAATGGCAAATCAGAACGCTCCCTTTCTATTGTCTATATAGAAACCTAGTATGTTGAGCAGAAATAGCCTATTCTGTGTTTTTGGTGGGAATGAGTTATTTTATTTCTTAAAGAATAGTGATAAATAAAAATAAATACAAAGCTGTTATAACATCTGATATATCACTTAAGAAATTGGTACCAAGCCGGCCTCATAAAAGTAAGTTATTTAAAGAGAAAAATTGGTTTTAGTGATATTTTTACATCACCGTAACACCCGATTTAATTACTTAAAAATTACCTAGATTGAAATGCTAGAAAATAACTAACGAATATACATAAAGAACGATAGAGATAAATTGGCCGTTTAATTATCACTTTAAATAATTAAAATCAGTCCAATAATAACTGAAATATAAAATATTAAAAATTAGTCACATTGTACGGGCAGGCTGGAAATCCTTTAGAGTAAGATTCTTAAAATATTTTTGACCCTCCGTCCGATTGGTCCGATGCAGCTCTATATATAGAACTGGGGACTCAGGAACTCCGCCACTAAATTTGAAAAAGTACACCGAGCTGAATGAATCTATCTCACGGTACCTGCAAAGTCTTTTGCCATTCTGACCTGACAGCAGATCTAGATTCCCATTGAAGCCTGTCTCAGCTTGTGTATTATTTCTTGACGGCTCTGTCTCGACATTGCCACGTAAACAGCATCCACTCTTGAGGAAGTCTGTTGGTGACGACAGCTCTACATATATCAAGAGCTAGACTTGTAGTTCTAACCCAGGAGCTGCAAGTCGTGTGGTCCTGATTTGTTGAGTGAAGATCAGCAGCCTATACAGAGATAAGTGGACTCTACGTTCCACTGAACATAAAATCCAGCAACTACTAAAACGTATAGAAACCACAACAACTAATAAACCTTCTGTGATGATATCTAAAGGACATTAGTTATATTAAGTAAAGAACTACAGTCCAGGGATAGCGAATTTATCATCAACATAAATAGCAGTGAAATTAGTTTAGTCCTTTGAACAATATTCATAATGGAAGAGATTTTCCAGTTTATTTATTTTGAGTTGTAAATATTATTTCATTTCTTTTGAGTATTCCTGCCCGGAAAAAAATATTACGGTGCAGGACAAACAAATTGTAAATAATTTAAGTCAGACTTGCTTGATAATTTTATTAAGTTTAAAGTTCTGTATTGGAATTTATTATATTATATAATTCAAATTACCCCTAGATAACTAGTCAAACAAAACATTTAATCATTAATCGTTGTGGGATCAGGAGAGGTAGCAGATAGATTCTACAGGACCAAACACTATCATCATTCCTGTAAATCTACATAGCTTGACCCCACTTTGATGTCTATACACCCTTACTCTTTTCAGAGAAGGGGGTATTGCTTATAAGACCAGTCTCTTATCTGGCGCTATCCTATAATCCTCTGATACACCTATTTGTCCAGGATACCTTTAATTCATAACATACTAACGTCTCGCGACAGCAGATACAGAAACAAATGGGATGTAGAACATCCAGGTCACACACAAAATGATACATACTACCAGCTCAATAGAAGAGAACAAGTGGTAATCTTCAGACTCCTCACTGGCCACAACAGATTATATATCATCTATTCAACAAGCTAAAGATAGGAACTGCTGATCAGTGTAGCTGTGGCACTGACAAAATGACCGATGAACATCAGCTTCAAAGTTGCCCAACAATTACGGAATCGAGAAAACGGATTTGTCCGCCACCAGTACCATCGTGGAAAAGCTCTACAGAGATTCGAACAGTCTCATGCTGACTACTGCATTCTTTGAAAACATTCAGGTGGACTTCTGAGAGTGTAAGAAGAAGATAATTTATCCAGGTTGGTTTAAATACAACCTTTACATAGTGGGAGCATACTGTTGCTGTTGAATTGAGGCTCATATAAACAGTTACACATTGGTAAGATAACATGTTATTTCTGCCCGCCACGTGATCTGTTTTGTGTGTTTGAACAGCAGAGACGTAGATTTGGTCTGCTTTTCCTCTCGCTTGCTATCTTTTTCTTTGCAAGTTTAATGTAATACCTATGTAAGTGTCCATGTTAATTTTGGTTTTTAATGGTATAATTGTAAAGATTCTGACAACCAAAGCGAACAGTAAATAATGTATCAGTCACAGAGACAGTTTAATTATCATCATCTCTTTTTATTCTCACAGAAAGGAACGTAACTTTGAAATAAGGAATTAAAGAAAATTGTCAGTAAATTAAACAGCAAGACATGTTTATAAGTACAGGACGAAAGTTTTCGAAGTTAAAACAGGTTTCCAATTGTTAAAGTAGATGATGATTCTCCAGGTCTTGCGAGCAGCTCACTTTCAAGAACGAACGCGGAGAAGGTCGTTCACTGGAGATCTGGAAAAGAAATACCAAAGCTGATGAAGTAGTCTGACATTAAATTGATTATGTCAAAGCTGAAGTTGGCTCTAGTTATCAAATTGATCATGCCGTCTGCTAATTACATATAGTAAGAGCTTGTGATAAAGTACTTCTTGTTGACCTAGAATGGTGGCCTCTGTAACAACTTTTATTACGCAGTGACGTTGCCATATTAGGCATGTCTTACAACATAATATGCAATGAGGCATGTTTAAGGTCATCATTAAATGACCTCCCGCTATGTACACTACTATAGACTGTAGATTTGGATCTGAACATTTATCCATTGAGGCTAATTACACTGTCACTGATATTTGAAATCACCATGTGGTGAAACATGACTTATGTTATGTACTATGTGATGTAGCTGTAACATCCTGAAAGTATAATAATTACGAGTGCATTATTATATTTTTGCCTGTCATGTTATAGCAAGCCATAATTTAAGTGTATGTACAAGGAGCTCTTTACAGGATACAGTGCCATTACCTGGGCTAAGTGCGCGTCAGTGTAACGGGTATAAGAAGGCTCGGGTCCACCGGTTCCCCTAGTCCCCTCGGGAAAGCGAAAACAATGAAGTCTTCGTAAGTAATCCACACAAAGAAGGTGTCAAATGGCTGAAACATTGTATTATCGTCAGTACCATCAACAATATTACCAGGATAACAAATTTCATAACATTCATCAGCACTGTGGGGGTATTGCCTCCCCTGCTTTGCAGTTATGGTCCAACAGTGGCCAAATATGAGATTCAAATGTATCTACCTTTGCACAAGATTACTCTTGGCAAAGATGTAGATAGAAGGGTGATGACACTTCTATTACAAAGTGAGTCTTCACAAGATATTCAGAATAAGCGTGAACAATACTGCTTTGGCTGAGTATGTTAACTCTGTAATTCTGCCGACGCTTTTGCGAAGGATTTAAGCACTTATTAATTTCAGCTCGTTTAAGCCCCCACTCCTGATTTACTCAGTGGAATTATATTATTCTAGTATAGCTCTGTTTAGAGTGTGTGTAGTAAGTTGACTGAGACAGACATGCAGTATTTTTTAAATGATTAAATCGAAGTTAAATTCGTATAATTACAAATAAAAAAATTAATAATCACTTAAGTTTTAACAGTTGAAAAATAATTTTAATCGTTATGGATCAAGAAAAGTTATCATCACAGTCGTTATGGAATGTGAGATGTTATCAGAAGTTCAAGTGACAGCATAGATTTGAACTTAGCTGCCAATGACAGTTCTATTCCTTCTTATGGGTTGGTTCTTTTCACACTGCTCACGCTCGTCTCTGATCAAGGTTGTCGGGTGTAGCTCTTTTCCCAGAAATGTCAAGGAGAGTCTACCACGTTGGTCCTTCGTCTTAAAGCTTTGTCTACTGTTTCCTTCTTGTTCTAGAGATAGTACTTTCTGCTGGTATCACCAATAAGTATGGTAAAAGAATAGAACGAAACGCTATTCTGAGTATGGCGTTTTCGACCCCATAGTTAAGGGTTTCGATCTTTCCATACCACCATTTCAATTAACTCAGAATTTACCCTCGACGAGAATTAAATTTAATCTATGTCGGGATACAACTTCCTTTACACTTAAACAAAATAACGTTTAGCTTTACGTGAGATTTAAATGAAAAGGTTAATAATACAGATAGAGTCTGTTTACATATACATCTCCACTGATTGAAAAGTGTTCACAATATAAATTGAATATGTTTTCATTTATGTTTACACTGATTGAAAGGTTTGAAATTTCCATTAACTTTAATATTAATATTTTAACATAGACATTTACAGTAGTTTAAATCTTAAAAAACTAACATTAATTTCAAAGTGAATATGTTTCTATGGGCTTTGAAAAGTATTGCACTTAGAATGTACATCATTTCTTTCATCTTGCCCTCCATGCTCCATATGGAATCTGGAACAACTTTATGCTTTTAGTTCTCTTTACGAAACTAGTAACAAAGCAATCACCAGCCCGTGTAGTGGTGGTTCATGAATCATCATTCTATATGTAGAGGTTGCCAGCCTCAAGCGACTGCGACATCCACTAGCGAGTTTCAAATATCAAAATTCACATGGTAATATATACATATAAATATGTTAGATCCCATGTTAATAATAAATTAGGAAATGTAAATCACAACTTACGCCAATCCTGGCGCACATACTTTTTTGCTCAGATGAATAAAAGATACTTGAATCGGCCTCTTACACGCGTCTGGGTTGTCGTTAATTTAATAAGTTCCCTCTCTGACTTCGTGTCTGGTCCTTCAGTTTCCTCAGTCCAGGTTTCCTTATTTAAAATGAAAGAGATTTCCTGGGCTATGAAAGTCCGTCCAAAATTGTCCAATAAAAGGTGTCCGATATGTTAAGAAGGAATTCTGAATTCAAATTCTTCACTGTAGCAAGGTCTGGTATCTTGGCGAGCGATTTCTCAAGTGAAATAGCTTGAAAAGATGGTCATATTATTTTCACTGCCTTCCCACGTCTTTGTTATGGGCGTCTCAAAGGATCAGCCAATCTGATTTGAATATGTTGCGTGACTCAGCTAATTCAAAATTTCAAACATTACTTTTCTGAAATGGGTTGTACACATCCGTTTGCCCTTTGGTACAAACTTACGGACATGTCGGTTAACTCATATAACAACGTGTTCGCACTGTAATAATCATTACTTTTAGCAGGAAGTAATCTCTTACCTGTGTTTGTCCATCAGTTGTCTCCCCGTATTCCAAGCTTTGGTGATGCGCGTACAAGCGCTTTATCAGTGATTAAGCATTGCGCAGAGGCGATTTACGTGTAAATATGTATGCTCATATCCGCTGCGCCACTATAACCAACCTGGTAAGGTCACTGCCACTCCTTGCAACGTAGGGAGAAATGGATAACAACCAGACATGTCTACTTATCCCTAAGAAGGGTGTACGGAGGAAAATACTACACATAGCAGAAAATAATGAATGAAAGAGTGACAAATGAAAGCACACAGTAAAATCAGTACCACAAATGTACCGATACTACCGGAGTGAAACAAAGATCGATAGGGCCGCCCCATTCTGTCACAATCACCATCGTCATTAATGACATGATTGACCACAATATCTTGGTTTAAAATTTGGAAACCTTCAGAATACGCCCTAATCAATTAAACATCATCAAATCATTCCTTGCAGATCGACAACAGTTAGTGCTTCACAACAATTCGACATCAGATTTCTCGAAGATAGATACAGGAGTACCACAGGGTTCTATTCTTGGGCCCCTACTCTTCGCAATGTTCATCAACGACCTACCACTACATCTAAAATATTCAACTTGTGACCTCTTTGCAGATGATTGTACTATCTACACTAGTTACGATGACTGCGTGGCACTTGCAATGACTCTTCAAAGCGATGTAGACAATCTAATAAAATGGAGTAATATGAATCGTATGCCAGTAAACACAGCAAAAACGAAATCTATGTTGATTACCACCAGACAGATACTCCTAAGCTGCACCAAAAGATCGCTACAGCTGCACGCGGAATCAATACAAATTGAACATGTAACAGAACACAAAGTTCTAGAGATCACGATTGACCAGCACTTAACGTGGAACTCCCATGTACGGAATTTAACCAAACACATAGCTCAAAAGACGTACCAGTTAGCCAAAATAAACACTTCTTAGACGCAGACAATAGACTAATATTCTACACCTCACATATACAGACACATCTAGATTACTGCTCTACACTATGGGATGGTTGCCCTGCTTCCACCTCGAAGAGACTGCACTCCCTGCAAAAGAGAGCAGTACGTCTGATCACCGATGATCGCACGACACCACACACAAGGACAGGAAAAGAACCCAAAATACTGTCCCTAAAAAAACGTCTTCTCTACAACAAAGCCAAGCTGACTCACAAAATTCTATCTAACAATGTCCCGCCGTACCTACGATCATTGTTTCAAACCATTAGAAGAGAGGGACAACAATTACATCAGTTACGTCTGCCCGAATCTAGGATCGACCTGTTCAAAAAGAGTCTAGCCTACTCTGGAGCCCACTTATGGAACAGCCTTCCACACCACCTAAAAAGCCTACCTACACAATACTCATTTAACAAAGCACTTTTCAAACACTTCCTCAACACTGATTATCTACCCCCATAGAAACAGCATTTGCCTGTCAACATCTCATCCATAGGTCAACATTTCTTTTCCTCTTTCGCTCGTTTTTTGTAAATAATTTGTTTTATATCCATGTAATTTTATTATTTTCATTTTTAAATATTATTATATAATGTCATGTATGTGAGAATGTACCCGCATACCACTGTGCTTTAGGAATGTGAGTCGTGAGAATGTACCCGCATACCACTGTACTTTAAAAATGTGAATGTTTTCGTTTGCTTAAATGGGATGATGTATATGAGAATAAGCAGATATTACATTTTTTTTATACTGCCCAAAGACTTCACCTGCTACAGAAGTGCGTAAGAAAGTGTTGTTATTAATATTATTATTTCATTTTCCACCAAGAATGTATGGATATAAGCGAGAATGTGTTTATGTAATTTTTGTATTGATAATTGATGGCGTATTCGATAATACAGATTAATTGTAAACGGTTTGACAGCATGAGTGAGTGTCGGTATATTTAATTATTTATTGTTTTGTTTATTTTATTTTATTATTACTTTTTTCCCCAATTACTATCTTGTTCGTTTTACAAGAACAAACCTACACACTTTTTATTATGATTGCATATTGTTAATGAATGTTGTTATGTTAACTTTATAATGTTGCATGCCTTTAAATGAATGCTTAAAGTATCATGTGGGAATGAAAGGTTATGGTATGCAAGATAAATGGGAGTGGAAGGGCAAAATGTAAGACGGGCCTGCGTGCCCAATTCTTAACCCTTCGAAAATAAAGTTCGTTCGTTCGTTCGTTCGTTGACTAGCCCAGTGTATTTTAATCGTTTTTACCATTGCAGAACTCATAACATACGCTTCAAAAACTTGTGAAACTCCAGACTGTGATAATATGGTTACATTATTCACTTTTAAACAGATATTAAAACAAACATGTTCACACAGATAACGAGAATAATAGTGAACTAGAAGAAACACCAATAGAATATCTAGAATTATACAAACATTTTTGCAGCAATATAGACACTGTTGGAGGGACAGACAATGATCTGTAATTAATATGACTACGCAAGGTTAGGGAAGATTTCATTGCATTAGGAAATATATGGAGATCAAAATAAGTCAAGTTCAACAAAGTATATGGCCAATACTTCTTATGGAGCTGACTTGTAAAACAAACAATTATTATCAATAAAACTCACTGATCTGTTTAACAATGTCTGATTAAAAAAAAACAATTATTATCAATAAAACTCAATGATCTGCTTAACAATGTCTGTTAAAAAAAACAATTATTATCAATAAAACTCACTGATCTGCTTAACAATGTCTGATTAAAAAAAAACAATTATTATCAATAAAACTCACTGATCTGCTTAACAATGTCTGATTAAAAAAAACAATTATTATCAATAAAACTCACTGATCTGCTTAACAATGTCTGATAAAAAAAAACAATTATCAATAAGACTCACTGATCTGTTTAACAATGCCTGACGGTCTTTTTGCCTGATAACTCAGATTTCAATTATCAAAACTAATTTACTAAAGAAATCAAGCACTAAAAAACAGAGAACACAACAAGCAGAAAACTAATGGTTCTCTTGATAAAACAATGTGCAGAAAGGACTGTCGGGAACCTTTCTTTGACAAAAAGCTAAATAATGAATTTTGTCTCTATAAAAAAATTAAAATTGAATATATATATATATATATATACATAATTGACGTTAACTAGCCGAAAGCAGAGAGCCGCACGAGATGGCTCGAAGAGCTGCATCCGGCTCGCGAGCCGCGGGTTCTCGACCCATGTCTTAACTTTAATTGCAGAAACTAATAAAACATTTGAGGAAGTTTCAGGAATTTTGACGAGGTTTATTCTTTTACTGGCACAGGACACGCTTTTCTGTTCAGCTTTTTACCAAATATATTTCAAGCCAAGTGTATACAAAGCAGGGAGTAGGGACTGCATGAAATTGTATGCAGTACTACAGTTGACATTAAAAAATCCGGCAACCTTCGGACCTGAGGAGTGCCGGATTGTTGAAAATGCTGGATTTTTTTATGGTTATATATGCTGTATATACCGGTATTTAACAGAAAATGACTACCTGTACAGTCCTTTAAAGAAAGAAAATTAAAAACTAAATGAAAAGCAAATGAAATTTTAATGTTCATCAACTAAATAAAATAGTTTTACAGAATTTTAGTTCAACAGCTGCATCAAAACATAAACGGCTCCAGAAAACAGTGGCGCGCCAACGCGGTAAATTAAAAAATGCGCTCCGAAATACATGCCGGAAATCTGAAGGAACCGGATTATCGATGGCCGGATTTTTTAATGACAACTGTAATACATAATAAGCACCATTTTATTTCTTATTTCCTGTATTTTTTATGTATTCTAGGACATATAGAAACCCTTATCGACACCTGGCGGAAATCTGTTTGAGAATGACTGGTTTATTTGTATTTTATTAATTTTAACTAAAAGGACACAATCTGATCATGCCTATTTTGTCTTTACGGTTCTTACCGTTTCATAATCTAAAAGCATGCCTATTCTCTTTCATGTTCATTTACTCCGGGAACAAATTATGCCGTAGTATAGGAATTAAATTTCACATGTTCTGATGTAATGCATAACATACCAGTGTAATAGAATTACGTTCACTATTTCAATTCTCCACTGACATTATCTAATTCGTAATCATTCATAAGTGTCCTGACATTCAAATGTCTTATGATCCGTTTATTTTTAATTTAACTTTTTCTAACAATACTTTGATGACAGGCGGGCATCATTTGTATCACCTGAAGCTAGCTATTGAGCAAACTGGTTTCTCTGGAACCCCCGTTAACACCGTTATTTTTCCTATGCTTCGATTCATGATTTTGCAAGGTACATTTTGACTGTGGTAACTTGTTTAAAGTCTGTTTTCAGAGAAAGTCAATAAACGTTTGTGAGTAAACAGTCTCCTTACTAGGAAGTAGGGATGTTTGATTATAATTTATCTGTTGCGCCTCTTTTTACGCACCGCAATGTGTTCCATGATTTTGGACCATCGCGGTGCTCAACAAGAACGCCACTAGGTTGAAATGACGTCAAATTACGTACACGCGGGTGCAGCGTAACCACAGTTCACTTTTGGAAGTGTATCCAGCCAGGATGGCTGCGTTTTATGTGTGTCCCTGCTGATATTCTTATGTCCGCCAGTGTGTCTGCATACAAGAGAGGTGTTTACTTATACGTTTGACAGAGATTTATTATTGACCAGGGAAGTATCGTAGTGAAAGTGTTCGCTTGAGTACCATATATTTATATCGCGGTCTTGTACCACACAGATCGGCGACGAAAGAACTATTACTGCCACAGCTTTGGGAATGAACTTTGATGGCCCGTTATGGTTGGCTTGGTTGAACAAAAGTATCTATGAATTATGATTATCATGTGGAAATGTAAAAAAAAAATTTTCAAGAATCGTCAACAGGAGTGATCTACAATTATTTCACAAGAACCAATATTACCCTAAATTTGATTGACCAGTATTATCTAATACCAAGATAAAATTGAACTTCACAGTATCAGAATCTAATAATTAATGAATCATCCTGTCACTCCATCAAGTATTTTCATCCAATCCATGTTAATGATTACACAATTGCTAGACAACAAAACACTGACAGAAGCTTTGTTCGTTTTACAGACATAAATCTAGTGAACAGACGTGAACAATTACCCCAACAACAGTGTCTTTACGAGAACAGTGCGTCCAGTCCGCTTTATAGGCACCTTCACGTAAAAGGCTGATCTTCATTGTACAGCCGATGTATAGAAGATCGTCACGTGTTATGTTGGAAAGGTTCTCAACTTTGTACTCTAAAGGTCTAGATAAAAATGTATTTGATTATTGCACTAGTTTATCATTATTTTCCTTTGCTGGTGGAGCATGGAGCCTTCAGGTAGCCTGTACCATGTGATTTCAGCTCCGGTTTCTATAGCAATTATATACAAGATGAGTTTTCCAGGTTCATTCACAATCTCATATAATCGCCTTGTACGACATGCATGAGGGCGTTGTAGTCCTTTTCAGTATGTGTCCGTTGAGACACCACCTGGCTACTACACTAGGTTAGTTTATGGTACCCTGATTTGTATGAGTTTAAAATAGATGATACACAAGGTTAGTTTATGGTACCCAGATTTGTATGAGTTTAAAATAGATGATACACAAGGTTAGTTTATGGTACCCAGATTTGTATGAGTTTAAAATAGATCATACACAAGGTTAGTTTATGGTACCCAGATTTGTATGAGTTTAAAATAGATGATACACAAGGTTAGTTTATGGTACCCAGATTTGTATGAGTTTAAAATAGATGATACACAAGGTTAGTTTATGGTACCCAGATTTGTATGAGTTTAAAATAGATGATACACAAGGTTAGTTTATGGTACCCAGATTTGTATGAGTTTAAAATAGATGATACACAAGGTTAGTTTATGGTACCCTGATTTGTATGAGTTTAAAATAGATGATACACAAGGTTAGTTTATGGTACCCAGATTTGAATGAGTTTAAAATAGATCATACACAAGGTTAGTTTATGGTACCTAGATTTGTACGAGTTTAAAATAGATGAAACACAAGAAATTATTTCATCATACAAAAGTGAGATATCTTTACTTGTGATTTTAAATAAAATTAAACACAGTCAGTTAAAAAAACATGGTGCTTAAATCAACGAAAAATAAATTGGAAAGGAACATACTAATGAAGGGTACAAGCTGGTGAGTAACATATATTGATGACAAAAAGGAAACCTTATTTGTTTTTATTTCAGAGTTGATAAAACATTCATTATTCATCATATTATTCATATATTATTCATCATATAAAACAAATGAATTATTCATCATAAAAAGAGGTGTCAGACAAGGTTGTGTGCTGTCCCCCTGCCTATTTAATTTATACACTGAAAACATTTGCAAACAGATACAGGAAATACCAGGACTGAACATCAGTGGAAGGTCAATAAACAACCTTAGATATGCAGATGATACCGGGTTGTTAGCTGAAAGCCAACAGGAGTTACAGGAACTAGTGAAGCAAGTGAACAGTTTAAGTCATAAATATGGACTCGACAGTAATATTAAGAAAACAAAAACTATGATAATTAGCAAAACATACGATAAACCCACATTAAAGATAAGCGTAAATGGAAAAATATTGGAACAAGTCAAGAGCTACGTATATCTTGGTCATATAATAACAGAAGATGGCAGATGTGAAACAGAAATCAAGAAGAGAATAGAAATGGCCAAAGCTACATTCAAGAACACAAAACATATACTGACATCAAAACAGTTATCTCACAAATTAAAACTGAGAATCATAAAGTGTTATATATATTCTGCATTTCTGTATAGTGCGGAAACATGGACGATGAATAAGCAATTGGAGGAAAGAATTGAGGCTCTTGAAATGTAGATGTATAGAAGAATGGGGCGAATCTCATGGAAAGAGATGAAAACAAATAAGTAGGTCCTAGAAAATCTAGGTATGAAAAGAGAACTAATGAGGGAGATCAAAGTTCGACAGCTAAAATACTTTGGCCACATAAAAATGCATAACACATTGCAGAAGACCATAACAGAAGGGAGAGTTGAAGGCAAACGTGCAAGGGGAAGACAGTGCTATAAATGGGAAGATAACATCAAGAGATGGACAGGATAGAGTCTATCAGAGTGCACCACCAAGACAAGAGACAGAAGACGTTGGAGATCCATTACAGCCAACCTTCGTTGTGGAGATGGCAACTGATGATGATGATGATATATATATATATATATATATATATATATATATATATATATATATATATATATATATATATATATATATATATATATATATATATATATATATATATATATATATATGACATTTCTTTGAATCAATATTACAGATAATATGTCTGGAGAGATAATACTGGCAGACGTCATCAGTGAGAAATGAGTTCACAGATATGTTTGTAAGTTTTCAGAAATGCAATCGGTCGATTAATGCCATATTTGAAGGAAACGTTAAGAGTTTACATTTTAAAGTGATAATTTTAAACACGCGGGGGAAGAATTAGATAAACAATATGCCACGCCCATTTCTAAGCTTAGGATTGACAAAATACATTGAGAGAAGGAAATAAACAATAGCTCCGATTGGCAAGTTTGTCGAAAAATACCATATGGGACTTGGAGTGGGAAATGAGAATATAAACTAATAAATTCGTAGAAACAAATCAGACTGCAAGTAGCAACTCCAAGGAGCAGAAGCCAAAGAAAATAATTGGACAAGAAGTCTGAAATTAAACGGACAGCACAGACGTGTTTAGAGCATCTTTGTAACTTTAAAGAAAACCCGCATCTTTTAAATACCAAGACTGTAAACCTTAGGAATCATGAGCACCCGTCATAAAAGGGATTTCAGAATTACCCCGGACTAAATGTTTAACCTAAGTTGCTGTGTCCTTTAATGTATTTATTACTTTAAAATATCACATCTGTTTAACATCTGAAGCGGAATTCAAAATATGTTATTATCTCCATCGATATCCCTAACATTCATTTAAAAATTATATATTGAGGTTGATATGTAAATAGATTGTGAGTGTTATGTATGTGATTCTTCTTCTTCTTCTTCCGTCCTTAGCCACCGACCGTCAAAGCAGTCAGTGGCCATTACGCCTAGTGGCGTCTTAGGGCAACAGCAGATAGGTTTTCTTTGCCATTGTTTCCCATCACGCCTATTGGCGTCTTTAGGGCAACGGCAAATCAATCCATTTGCTGTTGTTTCCGTAATCGAAGTGACTGGCAAACGGGTGATCAGCCCGTTGGTATGTATGTGATTACGCTACTTGTAAACACACAATCTCATGACGTCACTAATTGATACAAGTATGCAACATCTAAGCCACAGAATAATTATTTCGCTATGTGAAAAAACGTTTGCACGTGTTCTGTTGGTGGCTCTCTCACACCTTCAGCGCTCCGGCAGTATCATTTCTTCTTCTTCATTTTTTCTCCGATAGCTTATTATTTGGCAACTGTTTTGACCTTTCAATTATTATTTTGATCTATGCTATATCTAGTAGGGTGAAGTCTCTAACACTCTAAGCAGAATTGTTTACGTTCCGCAGGGTAAATGCGATAATACCAGGTAACTTATACAGGCCATACGCTTATCTATTCTCTCAGACTAACAACCCTTTGAAACGTGTCGGTTCAACATGTGACCCAAGGTGAAAAGCTGATGACGGTTTTTACCCAAGACGGTATGGCGTACGAACACGCAAAGAAAGCCGTCTGAAGGGTGGGTGATAATTAGATTATCGGATCCACTGGCCCTTGTCTGTACATTCTTGACGGAAGGCACTTAGACAGGTAATCAGTTCACACATGTGTTTGTGAGAGTGCACAAGATGTCACCGGAAATATTACATCTTATTTCAATGAGGTTACGCGTGGAAATATTAAATTTAATATTTTAAACACATGGGGGACATTTTGAATTTAAACACTTTAACCCACGTAGTGCGAAAAAGAGCTTACAATTCGATTGAAGTGAGAACCGGAATATACAATGAATCTCATTGACAAGTTTGTCGAGAAGTGCAATCTGTGATTTGAACAGGAAGCAGAAAATAAAATCTAGCGAAATCAGAATAACAGAACAGACAACATCGCAGCTTCAAACGAGCAACTCTCAAACAGACAGAAAGAGACGGATCTGACCTAGAATTCCATAGTTATAAGTGACAGATCGAAGTATTTGGGAAACTTAAAACCTTAAAAAGTAAGCAAGCCTTTATAAATACAGAGACTGGAGACCTAAGAATTTGGTTCATCAGTCATAAGAGCAATAAAATCCCAGACCAAGTGATTCATTGAACACCGTCATAAGAGGAATTTCTCACACTAAAATGATTCAAGAGCATGCACCGAAATTGCTCGTGTCCATCCAAAACCTTTGCGAGGAGATTTTGCGTAACCCACAATTTTGGGATAAGTTGTGAACATTTCTTTTACAAATGTGAATTAACATGTTTTCTTGCTAAGTGGTTATACATGAGACTGGCTACCTTAACATACAAAAATAGTATATTCATAAACAGCTACAGCAAGCGATGGTGATTGTTTCTTGCTAGTCTTGCGGAAAACCTGACAGCAGAGGTGATCCGAGACTCCGACTGAAGCAGTGATGAGTGATGATTACATCCCTTGTGCCTCAAGTGTATCATATCATTTTGAGAGATATATGTAGCGTGTTAATGTTAGTTCTGGCACAAATCTTAATTGTCGCTGTCCAGACACATTTTCGCAGTTGATAACCAGAGGAATATTGGTGAATTTTAATCATCTTTCTTTAACTACATTGTGTACTCAAGTACTTAATTCTTCTGAGAGATTAACATTGATCGGTGGAAAGCGAGATGATGCGCATGTTAAGCTTCCAACCCAGTGTACTTAGCAGAGGCATTTGTCTTTCTATTTTTTCTAAAAGCACGTGGTTACAAGTTATCAGACGGTTAGAAGTACTGAAGCTACTACGCCAGTCGTGTAAGAGAAGTACGCATCACAGCAAAGTAACGAAAATCACGGCGACAGGACTCACCAAAAGTTAAGTTTTCTTGTAAAAAAGGCGAAAGCAGCGGACTTTTCGATAAATTCTCACCTACGTCTCCGTGACGAAAACTTGTATTTACAGCAAAATTCATCATTTCCTCCTTATTTTTTACTGTTAAAGACTAATTTATTATTAAAATTGTTACATGTTGTTTTAAAACTAAACAATCATAGTCGCTTCAGTTTCTTTGTTACGTATGAAAGCAAACGTATGAACCAGAATCTTTGTATGTGTATATATATATATATATATATATATATATATATATTTATATATATATATATATATATATATATATATATATATATATAAATATATATATATATATATAAATATATATATATATATATATTTATATATGTATCAATACCTAGACATATATTTACAACGAAACGGCGCTATACCATTATAAGAGGAATTTGCTGAATTAACTCAGCTGGGGTTTGAAAAGAACCAATGCATAAATACTTCACAAAAGGCGACGGACAGATATAAGTTAACAATTGCTCAGTGCAATGCCCAATGGTTCTTGACTTCTGAATTATCTTATGAAAGCTCCTTTCGGATAGAAGCGTCATTACACTTCTATCTACATCTCTTACTTACTTACTTACTTAGTTGTTCCCCTTCTACCGTGAGGTGTAGAGGTTTGGAAGAAAGAGCGCCAGACTATCTTATCGGCTGTCTTCTTCCTGGCCTGGTTCCATTCTAGTCCTCGGTCCTTCAACGATTGTCTAATGTTGTCCTCCCAGAGGACTCTGGGTCGTCCTGGGGGTCTGGATCCTTTGCTCTTTGTTTCCTATTCTTGTCGTGGTAGTCGATCTTCTCCCATTCTGCAGACATGGCCAAACCATCTGTTACGACATGTTTAACGATGTCGTCTGCTATAGTTGGCAGTGCGCATTTTGATGTTAAAAGATTTAATGTAGAATGATTGTTATACTTCATGGTTTAGTGCACGCAATCCGCGCGGTCGGATTGTGACGTGTGAGCGTTGATATGGTCACGCGTAGTGACTAATTTAGGTCACCCTGTTACTTGGACCGTCACGCCATGAAGACGCGTTTTTGAATCTTTCCAGAGTTAGGCTACATATTGCCGAATTGTAATTTATTGATGGGCGCAGGGTCGGTCCATAGTTCTTTAATGAATAATGAAAGTATATGGTTAGTATATAACGATTAGATGGAAGGATCCGTGATCAGTGTATGATCTATATATTCGTCAAAACACAGGCGTTTCATTACCGTCTGACTGGATTACAGCAGAGCGTGTACATCGCCTTGATGTTCGGATGACAAATACTTGACTGGAAGATTTATGATACTATAGATTCCAATTGAATAATGCAGATGTATTTTCTTATGATACTGAATATCCGTATGATGTCTTCACATGTATTGTCACAATAAATGGATGTATATTGGACTCAAATCGGAGGACTTACCACACTCATCATTCAACTTGAAGGTTGGCTCTTTAAGCCATTTTATTGATTGCTTCGTGTTGATGCATAATATAATCTTCTACGAAGAAAACTACTATAACTTGGTTACTAAGAGAAGATTCGCAAGGAACAATCATTGATTGTCAACGATTACGATACCGTCAAGACAATGTATTAATTGACTCTTTTCTAACTGTATGAACCCGAACCCACGTACAGACAAATACAATTAAACTGGTCTGTATCAAGACGACAGTACGGCGGTATCACCATCTTAGTTGGGACTGTTCTTCTTGGGTCTGCAGGCGGTGGGATTTTAGGCATTGACGTATTGTCTGGTCGCCGACCATGTCTCTTCTTGTTACATCAACCACCTTCCTCAGATACCTCATTTCTGATATTTGGATCTGGCTTTTGTGAGTAATCTTGTGCGAAGGTAAACACCTTTGACGACCCAGTTTAGATACTCTTGAGTTTTGGCTACTGTCTGACCACTACTGCGAAGCATGGGAGGCAATCAGTGGCACGCTACTGTTCACAACATGTTGTCCACAGGAAGTGTTTACATAATATAAACACTATATGGCCAATTATTTCCTAATTGTTAGCTTTACATTAGGAATCTTATAACGCAAGAGTACTTCGCGGCCAGCGGCTAGATCTAAAGCAACGCTAGCAACATATGAAATGCACACAATGTCAGCTTTAGAATTTTGTTGTTGTTGTTTTGTTTCCACACAAACGTTCACAAACGTGCGCTGGATGTAATGAAATGATTATAAACTAGCTATTTGCCAGGCATTATCTTATTTTCCGCAGAAATTCGACATATATCACAGTGGTGCAGGATGTGCCAGTGGGTAAACGTAAATGCAAGAAGTGAGTATGCCACTGAGCATTACAAATGTATCCACATACCCATAGCCTTTAAACTGTTGAACACAAGATATGGCACCAAAATACCACAGGCTAACAAATCTAAAACTATTGAGTCCATGTGAAAAAAGGTTACCCAAAACTCAAATGAGAGTCTTCATTCAGTGATTTTGGAGTAACGTGAGAAAGATTTCAAGAAAGTTTATGGAATTCTTCCTTCTACTGACCTGAAGCTGCTGCTCATATTTTCCAATAAAGTGAAAACGACTGGTGCTTACCTCTAAAAAGGCGGAAAATTGAATTAAGACGAAAATGGCATTGAGGAAATAATCTCAAGAAAATGCCAGACAGGAATATTCAAAGAGAGGTGGACATGATGCTGATACATTATGAAATAAAATTAAGTAATTAAAAAAAATAAGATTACATAGTGATGTATTTATTGTTACATAATGGAAACAAAATTATATTTTCGCAAGTTCTATTTTTCTATTCTTAAATTCCTTATAATGTTTATATTTATTAATTAATTGCCTTGAGATTTGGCACATACATTGTCCATATTATTTTTTGATCACTTGTAAAATGTTGAATTATTGAAAAAAATTAATATAAAATTTAGCAAAATGTGTTTCTATTTTTAGACACTAAATTCAAAGTAATGCAACTTTGAATCAACTAAAGTTTTCCAAAATCTAATCTGATTAAAGTGTTATAATTTAATCACACACCTTCTTGTGATGATATCCGAGATTTCGTCGATCGAAATAGAGCATATAGTTGTTTGTAAGTATAAAATAACATAAGAATAACATAAGGAAGTTGTGTGGAGTCATTGTTGTTCGCGCCGCCAGAAATATTAGATTTTATAACTCGGTCGTAAAGGGCTTAACGTACCAAAAACGATAGTAATAATTAATGCCAATGTGACGTCACAGACTTGCACGCCCTACCAAAAACGTACGATAGAGGCTAGAAATATTTGCATATTGGGTCAAAAGTTTGAACGTGTGTTACCGTCTTGTTGTAGTTTTCGTAGAAAAGTGAGAAAGGGGGGAAATGGTAAGGAGTCCTTTTTAAACTATCGTCTGCATTTTGAAACTGAAACTAACTGTCCAAATCGAACGATAGATAAAAATAAAGAATAAGGGACGATTAAAATGATAATAATTGTTATTAGACATATCATATGCTTGAGTCTAATATCTTATCTTACTGTAGAAAGAAAGATATATTATTTGTATAAATATAGAGGAAAAACGAAAATGGTAAAAATAATAGCCAGAAATGTGAAATCTTATGTATCAGATGACAGACGGTAGACGAAGTAAATATTATCTTTCGGTATGAAAATAACTTAGAGAATAAGAGCAATATTGTAGAATGAAACCATATATAGACGTATATAGTGCATCTTCACTGATGCTGGCCATATTGAGGGGAAATAAAGGAGCAGATGAAACCGGATTGGTTGCTTAGAATAACTAATAATAGTAATAATAATAATAGCCCCTTCAGTCATAACTGACTATGGGAATGCGCCCCTAAGGTGGCAGCCCTCAGCTGCTTATTTTCCTGGTGCTCCTTTCGACGTTTTCTCCTCACCTCTGCTTCTTGTGTGAGCCTCTCTTCGCCCAATCTGAGGTGGTTCCGTAAATAGCATCGCCACTTATTGCGATCGGCAGTGTGACAGGGGCACCAATTTACCTTTTCTCATGTGACGGGAGCACGAGGTTTGCCCTCTAAGTATGTACCCGTTTTACATACTGGGTAAAGTTTATTTTATATTTTTATCTTTTCTCTTTTTCCTTTTAATAAGTGTTTCTGAAGAGTCATAAAACGAGAGTACTGGTTTGGTTCACCAGAGGTAGAAATTCTCTTCGATATTTTACGGGACCCAGGTTTTTATTTGATTCGGTTTCCTTGGACTTTGTGTGACATATAATGTAGTACTCTTTCATCAGAGATCATCCAAACTGAATTCCAGTTTCGTTTAAACCCAAATGACTGGTTGTGGTAATATGGCAGAATCGTCATTCGTCATAATCAAATCAACAAATATCACTGATTTTGAACGATTTACTGACGTCAGAGTTCCATCCAAAATAAATCGGTCAATTCATAAAAACCATTCTAACAAGGTTCGATCTTTAAAAAACTTTTAAACAATTGGTCTTCTGAATGTTTTGTCTTTGATCATATATCCTTCAAATCGTGCGAATTCATTTGTATATCAAATCGTCAGTCGAATTCATAATATATCACATCGAGTCGAACAACTTCCTGTGGTATCAAGGGGATAAAATTTGGGTATCTGTTTATATAATGAGTCTACGTTCACACATCGTTCATCATCCTCAATGTCTTGACTGCGTTGCCCTCATATCTCAGTAGCTTTTCACAATCTTTGACCTCCATTCGTCATATCAAACGGACCAGTGTCCCCTCCGTGGCTCGCTCAATTGCAAAACCAATGGTTCCAATTAGTGCCCCTCCCCTCCAATTGGTATACGCACTTGCTATCTGCAAGTAAATTTAACGTTCTTCTAAGCCAGTTACTTACTAGAAGTCCATTACGTGGACTACACCTCGAAATATGTCACCTGGTTATCTTCCACGAGATTCTGCTTGTTGTAGGACACGCAAATGGAATGTATAGCCTTTCACTTAGCATTGAGGTCAGTAGGTCTCGTTATATAGTAAGGCATTATACGTCATCTGTGAGTTTTAGTTCCATTACTTCATAAGGTAGCTTCTTTTCCATGTGTTGCTATTTCAGTTATCCAGAAGAGTTTGCTCATTTCTGGGTTAGCCCTCAGGTATAGGTCACCACTGCCAAATTTTGTTATCGATAGTGTACTGGTGTATACCCACCCTGACTCAGCACTGTTTTCTCTTTGATAGTCTTGCATGATTTAGTGAAGAAGATTCAGAGCTCTTTGAAAGTCCTATTCCTTTTGAGTGATGTCGTAATCATCAGAGATCAACAAGTTTTCATAGTGAGCAGCACATTTTTGTTTTTGCCTTCAAAAGATTAAATAGACGAATTGTCCTTTTCAATCGCTGTAGCTAATCGTATAAAGAGTGACTTCCGTAAGGTAACCAGCATCGCCCATTCGATTCACTGTGACAGTGGCCCAATTGGACTGTTTCCCTCATGTCCATGAATGACTTATCATTTCCACGAAGGGCATGCCTATTTTCAGGGAGGATCAAAGCGTAATCCTACTACCCAGTTCGGAATGGAAGGTTATATGAGGCTTTTTTTTTTTAAATGCTTTTCACTCTCTTGATTTCCCTGATAGCTGGCCCAGAGAGAATCGGCCAAATATGCGAGTGTGCACCATCTGTCACACAGCATGGCATATGTATAAACTTGCGGTTGGTCCATTAAGAGTTTGGTAAAAACCTTTCAAAATACTTAAGAAGAGAGATGTCTGTAGTTTTGCCATCTCTTCCCTCCTATTTCTGCTTCCACGTGTGTCATCTCTGCGGTCACTCGCAGGTCTTGAGCAATAGTTGTCTCTTCCGCCACTGGCACAGGTCATTATGCAGGGGATGTAATAGCGTGCTTTCAGCATTGCTTAAAATCCAGGAGGTCTTAGTCTCAGGTGCTTTGCAGCTTGCCAAGGGTAGAAGCTGTGCTTTAATTTTCCTGAATGTGGTTCGGCACCTCTCCTGCACATTTTATTTGACCGATCAGCTTCAGGGCGTAACGGTATTGTCTCTGGTAAAGTCTTCGCTTCAACCCACATCCCATCAGCACTTATCGCTCTCCGCAGATGGTTTTTAGTGAGGTTATGGGGCAAAGTATGTTGCCTGCAAGCTTGCTTTCACGATAACTGCATGTGCACAGCGTCGAGCATTTGTCTTGGCTATCTCGTAGCCCTCAGATCTCCTTTTGGCAGTAGAGTGAACGTTGTATGAATTCATCAGCGAATGCGCTTAGAATTAATTGAAGCCAAAACCCAGTCATTTGAATTTGCTGTTCTTTCTTCCAAAGGTGGCAATTACATTGTTTTCCGTAGGCTCCCAGTCTCAGTAATAAATGCTGAAAAGCTAACCTGAGCACTTCTTCAAGTCGCAGTGAATGGAGCTGACTACAACAGCAAACTAGAAATGAACCCAGCGTCCTGCCACATTTTTAATTCACACGTGTAAAGTGCATGAAATTATCACGAGGATTTGTGCTCAATGCCTTTCGCAGTTCTGATTTCCCTGAAGTGGGACATTAATATGACCAGACATAGTGAGATATTTTTTAAGGGATAATTATTATTGTATTCAAAAGGTGTTTGCTTATTGATGATGAGAGATTTGAAGGGTCTAGTCCCATCACTATTGGGCGTGGTTCTATGTTCGGATCCCCCAGATGGGAGTGAGATAATGACAATTTCCTGGGTCGGACAGCCCCAAGACTTTAAGGCAACTTGGGAAGTGTACGTGATTTTCAGTACGGATTTGCTCTAGTGTGCCGACGTCCAAGAAAATGGGCCTAACCGATATTAATATGCCTCAGATGGGCGTGTTCGGGTTCTATTGAGTGTATTACGTAACATGTTAGAGCATTCATTATAATGTGGTCTAGTATATCTTTCAGCTTATCTGGAATAGGTGCTGATGCTACGTTACCTGTGTACTTTGGGTTATGAAGAATGATAATCCGAAGATGTCTGTTCAGTTTGACTTAACGTTGCCAGCTCACAAATGGGGAAAGACCTGAAAATGTTTGTGTTATAACCAGACAAATCACTGGGACATCGATATTACAATTACCGGAATGTATTTACGCTAAATATTGTGTACGTCTAGCACTTGAAGAACTCTATTGACTGAGGACATTACCTTATCAACATGTATGACTAACAAATTTATAATTGGGATCTGTTGCTATATCCTTGGTAAGATTGGAATTGGTCAATCACTAATATGAATCCTCCTCTTTCATTTTCCTGTAAGAACAGTGATGTTTTTACAATGTATGTCGGGGATCTCCTTACTTGAGGCATTCAGAATGAAATATTCAAAAAGTGTCCTTGCTGTGAAGTTGCAGATTTATGTGAGGACATCGCAGGAATCGACTACTATCTGAGATATAATGTGTTATAGCGGCCTTTAGATCCTCTCGATCATTTTGATTTTTCACAGATGTACTTAAATATGAATAATGAGATCCCATCAAATATGTGCTTATTCTAGGTGCTTAAGTATCTACCAGAAACGGCTTTCCTATATGCAACTGTGTCTCTATTAGTAATATATTTGTGTATGAGTACTAATGACTAATACTTGTTTCGTCTTTGAATCCAGCTCTTATACTTAATATTTTGTCAAAAAAAGTTGACAGACCAAAATTTAATGTGAGTCTGTTTAATTACTTGTATTTTATCTTTAAAGTCATTGTTCGGAAAACATGACTTCAAAGTTTTGTCTTAAAGGACGTCAATAGTATGGAAACAATGGCTATCGACCTATCTGCTGTTGCACTATGTTCCTTACTATCGCGTTTAGCTTACCACTGTCCGCTGCGTCGGGGCTAAGTGACGGAAGTAAGATGTCCGTTCCATTACCTCTAAAGTGGGATTAGTTGATATTTTATTCACTACAATGCATATACCTAGACATCATACTATTGGTCAAATGTTGTAAACGATACATAGCATGTTTGCCGCTGGTCATTGGTGATGCAAGAAGGTCACTGAGCTGAATCCCAATTCATATGCACTGCTAGCTGACTTCACATCTTGCTACACATTAATGCTTAAGCTAATCAACACTCCACATCTAGGAATCTGTATGTTCCGGGCACTAAAGTTATATTAAGTATATATGTTTTAGTGAATTCATTGCTCAGTTGTCAACTGCGCTTAGCTCATTATAGATTAGGACTTATTTAATAGCAAATTTGTGTAGAATTAAGATGGCAGATTTGGCAAGCCAGTCCATTCTGTGTTGCACTATGCTGGATTCACAAATCTAGTATCCCCAGGTACAGCTCAGTAAATACATCGACAGAAGACCCACTGTAGTGAATCAACTAATTTTATTAGAGATGCGTACCTATCTACTTCCAGTTGGGGAGAAGAGGCTTGAGGCTTGAGATAGGAGGAAATCTATTTACAGAGGGAGGCGGAATCGACTGATCACAATCAGAGATTGAGGCCGGGAACGAGAGAAACCAAGAGATGTGGCGGAAACGAGAGATAGAAGAAAGACGATTGCGTTACGAGGAACGATAGAAAAAGAGATTGAGCTAAGAGAAGATAAAAGATTTACAAAGGGAAATACGACTGAATGATAATGTATTCCAGGTACTAGTTCCACTCCGACTCTGCTGCAAGGCCACTTAGCCTCCTCATCAGCCTTGGGGTTTCAACGTGTAACTTTTATGAGAAAGCAGGATATTAAGTCATATGACTTCTGCACTTTTCGTAAATTCATCAGCGATCAGTATGGCTTCATGTACTGGGCCATTCCAGGTATCGTTTTAACTTAGGGGAATTTCATATGACTTCGCTTCAGCTATCAGTAAAGGTGACCAAGCTTTTACATTCTTTGCAAGCGGTTCTATTGGTCAGTATGGAGGATTTGAAACATGTGTTTTGCATTATAGAAAGGTCGTAGTGACATACAAATTTTCAATGGGGGAGACCTACCACCAGTCACTCGGATGCTAGCCAGTGGTATCTGGTTATAATCCACCATGCTGAGAGACCCAGATTTTAGATACGCACTGATTATGATGGAAGATCGCAAGTGAATCTGATGGCTCCGACCAGCCCCCAAAAACAGTACCAGACAGGGTCCAGAGTCTGGAGGATAATTTAAATGGCGGGCCAGCTGAAAGATGCATCGAGCCACTTATCAGCTTATCTTAGTGAGCACGGTGCAACAGCTTATATCAATGGCCCCCAAATATCAAGGATATTGGTGCTCGATATTTTTATAATAGAATAGTGTCTGAATAAAACATATCAGGCGAGTGTTGACGTGGCCAGATGAATGGCGTTCGTTTTAACTGTAAACCAGTTGAGGAAATATTTGTAAACAGTGTAAGAAGCAACCATACACTTCAACCAAGAAACTTATTTTGCTAATCATGTAAAATGGGAGCATGGTTAGGCTAAGTCCACTTTATTGCTTCATGTAATCAATATGTGGGATGTTGTATGTCATGGGTACTAAGGTGCTGTCTTAATTTATGATTCAGTTGAGTGCACCTAGTGATAAGCCAGAGCAGTATACCACACCGAAAACATGGAAATACAAGGGGCGACTAAGGACATAAACCATGGGAATCCCTTTAGCAAGGATAGAGTTAAATGATGGGATATCAAAGCAGCAGTTAACCCAGCCCCAATGGGTTCCTGTGCAATATTGGCACTTTATTCTTGGGATAATGTTTGATTTTGGCAAAGTGGAAGACCAGGTCACAGATCAAGGATGGACATCTTTACCTTAAATACTCATCCAGACGTTTTACACAGGATGAAGATTAGGTCAAATCATGTAATTTGGGCTAACTAAATGCCATAATGTGTCCAATAAAGGAGAGTATGATATGAAAAATAAATTGTTATTATAAATACCTTGGAACCTTATGGTTACGGTGAGCGGGTACGGTGGCTGAGTATAGAGAAAAGTGCAATTTAGCACTTCTCCTTCAGTGGTCACATGGGGATGCGCTAAGTGTGCGTCTGGATAGCTGTTTTATTTCATGGCCAGGAATGAAACTGAGGATAAATAAGATATGTATCATGTGAGAATGCCCTAGGTGGCTCCAAGGCATTGTTCACTGTTAATTTGGGGATAATTGAGAACCTCAGACTATATTGCTAATGGGGGGAACAGCAATAGAGGCAGGAACAGTATATTCTTACATGGTTTTACTTAATGTTCCTGAACATGTTGTGCCAGAGGCGGTAGCCACTGTTACACGCAATGATTCGAAGCATGTGGCATATTACTCACAATATTACGCGGTGAGGTTTTGCCCATCACCATATCTGGTTTGGTTACAGACAACAGTGTAAAGACTATCAAAGAAGTACTCTTCCAGGCTTTCTATGTTGTTCCGTATCACAAGATTATTGACAGGTTCGTATCGTGCAGACCCTTTCGTAACTAGGAAATCTTGGGCCATAAATAACATGATTAGTGTTAAATATTTAGCCCGCCGTTGTTTGTTAGAGGTCCCCACGTTCAATAATTACCGCTAACCTTTATCTTTGGTGAGGTCAATAATTAGGTCCATTGGATGCTATGAGGCGTGTGGACGAGAGAAGGCTAAAATATGTGTTACATATTCATTAGTATGTGAAACCGTGACCACTCGAAACTGCTGGGAAACTTACACTTCCAGACCTAGACGAAGCCAGGAAGAACATGCAGGGGGATTTCGATAAGGATTCCTATTAGATAGCAGTTTCTGTAATTTGAGAGATGTGCTTCTTCTACTTCGGCAAATTATTTATTTCGGGGATTAACGTATCATAAATGTTTTAGAGAAGGTGTCTAGAACTTTATAAAAGTGAGATCAAGAGAGGCTTTCTGAATACTAGTATGTAATTCAAGAAGCTGTTCGAACCTTGACTGTGTGGTGCAAAACAGCGAATGTGACAGTTGTTTAATTAGCTTGTCCATTGGCAACACAAATGAATTGTCGACTTACATCACACTTCGTGAATACCCTTAAACCATGTGGAAATAACCTGCATAGGTGAAGTGATTAGTCTTGAGGTTTAGCGGCCTAAAGACCTTCCAGTTTAGGCATAGTATATCTATAACAGTCTCTATTGCGTCTTTGTGTAAGATATATTTAAGCTACTAATCTTTGTTTAAATTTAAGACTCAAGTACATTATGCTTAGAGGTCATAGTAAACTAAAAACACTTGACCCAGTGACGGTCACCATAAGGATGTCGGAAGATCATGATGTAAAGAAAACATTTTAAAGCAGTTTGGTTTGTTGATAATTTTATTCACATCTACAAGGACATATTACCTAGACTATCAAGCTACACTTCATCATGCATCCATACATTTTTTACATGGGAAAGTTACACAGACTAAGTCATATTCATTAGGTGTCACGTCGTTTAATTACGTTTATTTTTAAATCTTCCTTCAAGTCATAGTCGCTCAGTTCTCTGTAAATTTTTTTTTCCGGTGTTACATATGAATTTTGCAGCATTTTTAATTGATTTCGCATAAATCTTTGTATCCCCAAATGAGGATATCGCGTATAGGGATAGATATATACGGGCAGGGCTGCATAGCGTCAGAAATATAAGTCGGTGCTAACATAATAATATATCGTTCTATATTCTCACATATCGGCGCGAGAGCTATCTATCTCGGCATATAGTCACGGTGAGGTGTGATACTTTATCTAGGCGGTCAGTAATCCAGACACTCCGAAATCCATATTGACAACGCGCTCCGTGGGCCATGGTTCAGGCTGACCGTCGATTTAGTGAACAGCCATGAGTCAGCTGTCTGGGAATTAACTCAGTGACACTGGTTACATTGATAAGATTGACATACAATGCGGGACATATGTTAGAAGGGGTAGACATTTCGATTAGCGAAGTACAATCCATGTCTGATTTTATGATATTGGCCAAGTACAATTTCATCTCGCTCATAGACTCCACTAGTGCATCAGGTCGCTGCAAGGAAGACGGTTCCCTGACTGTTAGCGAGTCAGATCCAGTTTGTTTCGGCATTTGTTCCTCTAGACTTCCAGAATATTTTCAGCAGATGAAAGTCTCGATTGTGCGAACTAGAAGCGTAATACTGTTGGTTAGGTATATCATGAAGAAGACGAGATTAGAGTTTAGAAGTGTTAAATCGCTTACTTAGTAACCGATTTCTTCTAGCGCAATGAGAGTGATAAGATATGGGAGTGGAGGGGTATTATAAGAGGGCAGTTGTGGAAAGCAGTAGGGTAAATTATCGAAATTGTCCTAGCTCCTGGCAATTGTGTAGGTTTAATTTAACGTCTATACTCATCCTATTTCGGAACGATAAGACTCTAATCGAGCCTCCCAGAATGTTGAGGGTACGTCACTGTTCTTAATATATGGCGAGATCCTTTGCTCATTGTTTAAATGATAGATTGCTTGCGGTTTAAATGTATCGAACCTGTACAGAATTATCTTCTAGTGATATTTTTTCCTGCCAGACATGGCCGAGTTTTGGGGTGACATAAACTGTTACAGACAGAAGTAGATAACGATTGTGAACGTCTGATGAAGATAAAGTTTTTATTCTTAAGTTGTTGCGACTACTGTAATTTGATGTTAGTGAAAGATTTGATGCTAACTATGACCTTAAGTTTCCATACTTGTGAAAGTTACAAGCTTATGTTTGAACCACGTGGGTTGGTACTGCAATTCCGCATTTAGACGGAAAAATATCCTTCGGGTTTTCTGTTCTACCATCCAGGAAGCCCATTCAATTCTCCCTCCAGGCATTGTTGATAGGATCTGGAACAACAAGCAATTCATTATTCTATTGAGGGTGGCGGAACGAGACTACAGTTAATCTAAATCAAGCCTGTGTATTGACACATATTAGCTCCACGCCTATCCACATACGCTTTCCTTCCTGAATCTTACAGAAGAAAAGCGGAGCCCCACCTAAGGATACAGATGGACTTAGCGGAAATTCGATATGACAGTATTGATTACCAACGCAGGGTCGGTGGCATAGATTACCAAGACACCCTCATGAAAAGTATATGGAGCGGCTTATATTGGTCACCTATGATTACAAAAACAGGGTGACGACTTTATCAGAATAAGATCTACATCATATGTTCCCGGGAAAAAAGGTCTTATATATCCCATTGGGGACCGTCTGACCATACCTCTTCCTTCAGAGCTCAGGTATCTACCGCCTATCCCTCAGACCTATCGGATCTGGTACCTATTATTTGATCAAAAACCCAATTATGATTTAAGATTAACCCAAATGAATTTATGAAAGATTCGGGAGCTCCAAGGCTCCCATACTTAATATCCGTAGGATGTCTTCTCACAGCACTGTAAGTTGGTCCACCCCCCACCCCCACCAACTGGATGGATAATTGGACACAATCGAGGTTAAATTACCACACACAAACAGTCCAGTCAAAGAACACCCACCCCAACCAAGGTACAGTACAGATGACATTCTTAACAACAAGCCTATTGGCACAATAATGATTGCTACAAATCACATAACCACAATTTGATATAGAAATAAATTTAAAACCCAATCTAAACTCACAATTATAGATAGTGACCCACCTCTAGTTTACGAACACGCCTGAGACCTAGATTCCGCAAAATATCATGAATTGAAACACCAAGTTACTAACCAGTCAAGACAATGATTAATTTGGTACCAGATTCCTAATATGGACAACCATGACAATCCCGAACCCAAAATGTACTTCCCATCTACAAAACACAATACACATGTCTGTATCAAGACGACAGTACCCACAACATAACTAATACACACATCTTTACCCCTTGGCAACAACTGTTCTTCATTAATCTGCCCGTGAAGAGATATCCAGGCCCCCCCCCTACCCCACTCTATGTAAGGATCAGTTCTTTGTCACTGGATCACCTTATAAAGGGCCCTTTGATCATGATACCTACAGATCTAGATTATATAATCCTCAGGATCTCGGATTACACTTTAAGTAGAAGTATAACCCATATCGACAGGTATACACCAGGTACGAACCCAGTTTGACATAACAATCCCTTGAGTTTGCTAAGGACATGCAACCATGACACCCCGTTACTGCCAGGGATAGATCCAATCACTCACTCACCTATGTGTAAGGACTACATGACAACCACAGGAATACATGTATACTCTCCGAAAATCCCTCTATACACCTCTGGCCATATTGGGGAAAACGGGGATTCTTCCTGGGTGGATACTCCATGAAACACTGTAGGATTTTAACCATAGGGGGGGGGCGAAAGAATCCCCACCTCCATCACCAGTCAATCCACCCAAAATGTTGTATGTCAACATACAACCTATAATGCATACTCATCCAGATTAAACCCCTATTAGAGCACACAATGTCCCCAAACAAGATCATACTCATACACTATATACAGTGTTATAATCAATGGGGCGATTAAATAACATACCTAATCACTATCCACACCATTAACCCTATAATATAAGGATGAATTATATTAAAAAAATTTTATAGCTATAATTGCCATGCATTAAGGCAGGAACTTTTCCGCAAAGCTATATCCACGTGATAATTATACGGTACATCCATATTACATGTATAGGTAATTAACGTTATGTCTATACATCTTTGGGGAGTATGCCCATACATAATACCATCAGTGATTGTCGTTACAATGAGTGATTTCAATCCAGCGTTCCCAGTAGCTTGAAATTTATGGCCAAACACAAGATTTGTCACTATAAATACTTCGGCCAGTGCTACGTCAAATCTAAACTTTAGGTATTAGGTACCATTGTCGTGGTGATCGTAAGATTTACGGTCCAAAACTCAAAGTCATGTTAGAAAGTCAACATTTGCACCAAAAGCATTTGGCGTATTCTCATCTGCACCATTATGGGAGATGCCCAATTATATGAATGTCTAACCTTCTACAACCTGAAGCTAGCTGCTCATAGTTGACAGTCCAATACTTGGTGGATCAATGGTCACGGGACTTACCTGTTGCTTCACAAGGGCGCAGGCCACTGATAGGAGTGAATGTATTGGGGGAGTTATATTTCTTAAACTATATGGGATACTCATGGTCATCAAACTGGGGACCCAGCTGGAGTGAGCTCGCTGAAATGCAGGGGGGTCAACAGATTCCGAAGCCATTTCCTGGGCAGGAGGAGTATTGTGGTTTGCTCTTTGTCATACGTTCAACGTGATATGTGAATTGCAGTATGTAGGTCAGCGACATTTTTTCATTGACATTAGTAGTGTGGCTCACAAAAACATTGGACTTGTCAGTGTTATGCAGAATGACAGTATTTGTGAAGGGGAGATTGTCCTAACGATGATCTTCTTGGTTTGCCCATAGAAGTTGCCTATAATTATTGTGAAAAACATATCCAGGCACAAGTGCAGTTTGTTTTTTCATTTATAACTTCCAGTTACTTATGACTGAGCCTATTTTTTTTGCCAAAACACAGTATATCAACACAAAATTTATATATTTTCGTTTTTACATGTTCCTATTTTTCTATAGTTCTGGTTAGTTTCTAAATTCGGGTTGTGTTAATAAGGTTGGGCCGTCCTCATATCTTAATTCCACGATTCCTCGAGCGGTCCGTGTGGCACCTTATACATGTTTCTTGACCAATTATTTTGCCACGTGCGTTAGCTTTGTTTTAGCTGTCGATAGTCTGTAATTATTGTTCCACCATAATCTTTGACTTTAGTTTTGTTTTGATAAAATTAGTTGCATCCTTATTCTGTTTCTATTTTTAGAGTGTACTATATTCAAATTGTGACGTATTTGTGTTGTTATCTTGGCACTGGAATCATTGATTTCAATTTAGGATTCGTAAATCGTAATCTGATTAAAGTCTAGGCATGTATTCTGTTGGTTGAGATTTGGTTTTATGGGGTTTACCATCATTGCCTGTGCACATGCTTCTTGATGATAGTATAGTCTGAACGTCGATTATCTATTATAAACTGCTGAGATGTTGGTGACCCAAGATTTGAGTAGCACAGGTCAAAATGATATTATTGATTCAGGTGATTTGTATTATAGTTGTGTGGCATCAGATTATTGTTCATTATCAATGCCAGCAACCCTGCTTATTTTTGATAAGTAACTCGGTCAATAAAGACAGGCTGCTCAAACAGTACCTGCAGAAGACGATAGTAAATATTAGCTGCAGAGATGAGAAAGCATTCTACTTGCACGCGGCCTACAAGAAAACCTAATCTAAATTGAAATATGTAAAGAAGCTGAGGCTGCTGTGACACAATTTCAAATGGCAGATGCAGGTACCGATCTAAAGGAGATTGAAGCTGAATTCGATAAAAGAGAGTGCAAGACAAGGAAAGATTAACCATGAAGGATGAACAAAATTAATGGAAAGAGAAGCGGGTCGTCTTGAAGAAGAAGCTAATTTGGGACTAGACAGGGAGTCTGAACAAAAAACTTCTCGGCAACAGATAAAAAATATAGGAACATGAAAGTTGGACGATTGCAAGTGGTTTGATAATGAACTGTTATTAGACAAGTGGTATCTAGACTCTTTACTTACATATGAAGGTATCTTACCGTAGAAATCAGTCCAGTGACGATATTACATTCTGCTGGATAGGTTTGAAAGTCGAGGAAAATATCTTAAGGAAATGGTACTATACGCTAATCAACACTATCTCAGAAAACTGCTTCAAGAATCTTTGAGCTAGAATTAGCCTTGTAGGAGAAGCAGATAAGGTCACATTTGAATTAGGGCGGCTTTAATGCAAATATCAGCTAATGAAATAATGAGAGACTCGCCTTTTACTTTTAACGATTCCGACGGGGGTGAATTCTCAGAACCTGCTTAAGTCATAACTATCGTTGGGTGCTTATTGTAAAACCGTATGAAGGACTTATAATTTGTTGCAGACGTATATAGAGATTATCTTCACTGATTCCCATTTCCTTGAGGGGAATTTAATGGAGCTTTCTAAATTGTGGTAGAATGAATAACTAATATTGTTCCCAAATATTCAACTAGCCCCTCATGTCAATAACGTGACTACGTTTGGAAACTGGTACCAAAAAGGGAATTTGGTATATTCCAGTTTTCGTATGTAATGCTGTTGTGTAATGCAGAATGTCATCGTCAAAACCAACTAAGAACCTGCTGGTGTATTTTGAATGCGATGGGAGAGTGGAAAGACAATTAGGAGCTAATCTCCAAATAAATATGTTTCCAAAAAACCAGTTCTTTATGATCATTCATTTTCAATGTTCGATCTAGGTTAACATGGTCAAATAACTTCAACATCGGTCTGTCTCAATATCACGACCATCTCGTTGCAAGGTCAGTAGCTAAAAAACTTGTAAACATTCGTCTTCATAACGGATGTCCCTTAGTCCAATGAATCTATTGGCTAAAACCACTGGTTACAATTATTTGTGTACCACTAATGTATATGTCATTGATACTGCACTAGTAACGTTAACGTCATCTTGTCGTCATTTCCTATAACTGTCTTTTGTGTCTATTTTAAGTTTCTTTTGTTTTATAGGTTAATTATGAATTACGTCATCAGTCTCTGTTGTCTCTTATGTTAGATAGAATTGAGGGTATCTTTTATATAATGACGTCATCAATCCGTTCACAGCAGCTTCATCCTCCCATGTTGCTGGATCCATGTCCAGTGCCCTCATATCTCTCTTGCACACATCTTTGAACCTCAGCTGTGGTCGCCCAACTGTTCTCTTGCCATCTGCTAATGGTCCGTAGAAGATATCTTTTGGGATGCGACCATCTTCCATGCGGCGAACATGGCCAAGCCAGCGAAGTCTGCGCTGTCTAAGCAGCGTATACATACTTAGAAGACCAGCACGTGACAACACCTCGACATTTGTCACTTTATCTTTCCACGAGATGCCGAGGATGCGGCGTAGACACCGCAAATGGAAGGTATTGAGCCTTCTTTCTTGCTTAGCATAGGTCGTCCAGGTCTCGCTGCCATATAGGAGTGTGCTGGTGACGCAGGCATTATATACCGCAGCTTTGGTCTTCATTGTGAGTTTAGAGTTTCCCCAAACACGCGATGTGAGGCGGGCAAAGGTAGCTGCAGCTTTGCCAATGCGGCTGTCGATTTCTGTATCCAGTAAGAGTTTGTCATTGATGGTAGACCCTAGGTATGTGAAGTGGTGCACCACTGCCAATTCATAGTTATCGATAGTGATAACTGGTGTAGCACCCACATCCTGACTCAGCACATTCGTTTTCTTTAGACTTATTGTGAGGCCAAAGTCCTTGCATGCTTTAGTGAAGCGATTCATCAAGCTCTGAAGCTCCTGTTGGCTTTGAGTGACGACTGCAGTATCATCAGCGAACAACAAGTCTCTTATAGTGACCCTTCTGATTTTTGTTTTTGCCTTCAGCCTTGAAAGATTAAATAGACGGCCATCTGACCTATTGTGAAGGAATATTCCTTCAGTTGCATCTCTGAATGCATGTTTCAAGAGTAAGGCAAAGAAGATTCCGAAGAGGGTCGGAGCCAGAACACAGCCTTGTTTAACGCCACTTCGTATATCAAAGGGCTGTGACGTGCTTCCAGCATATTGGACTGTTCCCTTCATGTCGTCATGGAATGACTTTATCATTTCCAGCATTTTAGAAGGGCAGCCTATTTTCAGGAGGATTTTAAAGAGTCCATCCCTACTAACCAGGTCGAATGCTTTTGTGAGGTCTATAAAGGCGATATATAATGGTCTTTTCTGCTCTCTTGATTTTTCCTGAAGCTGGCTGAGAGAGAAGATCATGTCTGTTGTTGATCTGCCAGCTCGGAATCCACACTGTGCCTCTGGATATATGTGCTCAGCTAACTTGTGTAGTCGCATTAAGATGACTTTGGCAAAAACCTTATCAACAATACTAAGAAGAGAGATGCCTCTGTAGTTATTGCAATCACTTCTGTCTCCTTTATTTTTATACAGTGTGACAATCTTGGCATCTCGCATGTCTTGAGGAATAGTTGTCTCTTCCCAGCACTGGCACAGCATCCTATGCAGGGGATGTAATAGCGTGCTCTTACAGCATTTGATTAAATCAGGAGGAATCCCATCACTGCCTGGTGCTTTGCCAGAGGCCAAGCTATCAATGGCCTTACTGAGTTCCTCTAATGTTGGTTCGGCATCCAGCTCCTCCATAGTTGGCAGACTATTGACAGCATCAAGGGCTGCAGGCGTAACGGTATTGTCTCTAGCGTAAAGCTCAGAGTAGTGCTCGACCCACCTCTCCATCTGCTTACCCTTATCGGTTAGCTTCTCTCCGCTGATGGTTTTTAGCGGTGCCGTCTTACTTTTATGGGGGCCAAGTGCTTTTTTTATACCGTCATACATTTGTCTAATGTTGCCTGTTTGCGCTGCGATCTGGATGCTCTCACTGAGCTGGAGCCAATAGTCATGTGCACAGCGTCGAGCAGTTTGTTGAACTTTGCTTCTCGTAGCCCTCAGGATCTGTAGGGTTCTGGCACTCGGTGAACGTTTGTATTCATTCATAGCACTGCGCTTAGCTTCAATAACAGGTGCCATCACATCTGATGAAGCGTCAAACCAGTCATTTGACTTTGCTGTTTTCTTACCAAAGGTGGCAAGTGCAGTACTTTGAATGGTGTTCCGTAGATGCTCCCAGTTCTCTGTAATAGTATCACCATGCTGAGGGCTACTGAGCACTTTCTTGAAGGTCGCAGTGAATTGAGCGATCATATAACTAACAGAAAAGAATAAATAGACAATGAACCCAGCGTTCCTCGCCACTTTAAACTTATAATTCCACGTGTAAAGTTATAGAAATATCAGAGGATTTGTGCTCATATGCCTTCGCAGTTCTGATTTCATCAGGCGATCAGTGTGACCATTAATGGCGTGTGTTTAACTTACATAGTGAGATATTTCAATATTACGGTAAGAAGCAACATTCATATAATTATTATTGTAATTGAAAATGTGTTTGCATTATTGATTATGTATGAATATTTGAAGGGTATAGTCCCAGTCACTGACTTCCTAGCGCAGTGGTCTATGGTTCGATCCCCAGATGACGTGAGAAATTTTTAGACCACAAACGGCTCCTGGGTCGACCCAGCCCCAAATGGGTACCAGAGCAACTCTGGGAAGGTTAAGGCGGCCGGCGTGATGCCGACCACATCACCTCTAGTGTGCCGACGGTCAAGAAAATATGGGCCTAACACCATATTACCAATATGCCTCAATGGGCGTGTAACGGGTTCCTTTACCTTTTTTTATAGTCCCAGTGTACAAGCGCCACTTCAACATGTTATGTAAAATCATTAAATGTGGTTAGATAATCTTATAGCTTCATGTAACAGCCCTACAGCTTTACCTGTACTTTGGGATAAAAGAAAATTAATAATGGGGGGAGAACATAATAAAATCCTTACAGTTTTACTTAAACGTTGGGAGAAAAGAAATTAATAATGGGGAAAGACTTTACTGAATAATGTTTGAGTTATAACCAACAAATCACTGGACATCTTTATAAATTACAGGTTATTACCTGAATGTATTTACGTAACTATAATATTGTATTATGACTAGGAAGGTGAAAAACATATGGTTGAGATACTTGAGGATGAATAAAGCACTTTACCAGATGGGAAAAAATAACCATGTATGAACAAATTTCTAATTAGGATCTGTTGATATGTATAACATTGTTAAGAATGGAAATAGGTCAGACTAGTATTTTGAGGGAAATGAATCCTCTTCTTTCAGGGTTTCTGTAAGAACCTGAAGTGTGCCAGTCACGTGTATGTTCGGGAAAAGTACCAGGGTGAGGCCATATATCTGAGTGCCTTACAGAATCAAATATTCAAAAGCTGTACCTTGCTGTGAGAGTGCAGATTTATGTGCAGGACATCGCAGAATTTTCGACTACTATCTGAGATAAGCATTGTGTTATAGCGGCCTTGTTAGATCCTCCACGCATAGTATATTAAACAGATTCCTAAATATAATGATGACATTGTTGATCCCTCAAATATGTGCTTATTCTTAGAGGAAAGTACTACACTAAGAACACTTCCAGTCCTATAAGCTTCAAGATCAAGATATAAACAGACTCTATTAGTTAAACTTGTATTTGTGTAAATATATTTAATTAATCTTAAATGTTTAATTTCCTTTGAATCAAACCACTTATACTTAATACATTGTAAAAAAAGTTACCAGACCAAAATTCAATAGTGAGTTGTTTAATTACTTGTTAATTAACTTTAAAGTCACTTCGATTACGGAAACAACAGCAAATGGATTGATTTGCCGTTGCCCTAAAGACGCCAATAGGCGTGATGGGAAACAATGGCAAAGAAAACCTATCTGCTGTTGCCCTAAGACGCCACTAGGCGTAATGGCCACTGACTGCTTTGACGGTCGGTGGCTAAGGACGGAAGAAGAAGAAGAGAATTAACTTTAAAGTGTGGTTGTTGATATTTTATTCACATACAATGCATATACCCTAGACATCTAGCTACACAACATCCATGCATCAGTACAAATAATTGGGAAACTATACATAGCAGGTTGGGGTCATTGGTGGAAGCAAGACAGGTTCCCTGACATTAGATTCAGAATTTATACTTCCTCAGGGGCTTGCATAGCTGACTTCACATCTGCTACACATAATATATACTTAATTAATATCAACACACCACATATAGTGGGGTCGCTCGCTCCGGGATTTCTAAAGTTATATTAAGTATATAAGTGGAGGATTTAGTGAATTGGCATTGCTCATTGTTGTCCTGTTAATTAGAGATTAATTATATATTTTGGTTTATTTAAATAACATTTGTTAGAATATTAAGATGGCAGATTTGGCCAAGTACAGATCTTCTGCTGTGCAGGCTGCGAAGGAAATGGGTATGGATGGGCCAGATCTAGTTGCCTATGTTACAGCAGAAGTGGATAAATACATCGAACGAGAAGATAGAAAGTTAGCTGAGGAGAAACGAATTTTATTAGAAGATGCTAGAGAGCTTAAGAAATTAGAGGTTGATTGGGAGGCTGAGATTAAGAGGCTGCAGTTGGAGGAGAAGAGGCTTGAGGCTGAGAAGGAGGAAAAACGTCTACAGAGGGAGGCGGAACGAGAGAAAGAAGAAAAGAGATTGGAGGCGGAACGAGAGAAAGAAGAAAAGAGATTGGAGGCGGAACGAGAGAAAGAAGAAAAGAGATTGGAGGCGGAACGAGAGAACGAAGAAAAGAGATTGGAGGCGGAAAGAGAAGATAAAAGATTACAAAGGGAACAGGAGCTACGACTAAGGGAGAGTTACAAGGCTATGTTCCCGAAAATGGTACTAGCCCATTTACTTCCGACTCTGCTGCAAGCCAGGTAGCCTCCTCATCAGCCATGGGGTTTCATCTGGATCCTTTTATTGAGAAGGATGATGATATTAAGTCCTTTTTAAGCCGTTTTGAAAGCTTAGCTACAACGTATGGCTTAGAGAAGGAGAAGCGGAGCCTTAAGGTATCCCAGGGACTTAGGGGAAATTCATATGAGGTATTTTCCAAGCTCAGTAAAGATGACCAAGACTATTATGACATTCTTAAGCAAGCGCTATTGGTCAGATATGAGAAAAACAGTGAATTTTATAGGAATAAATTTAGACATACTAAATTACTCACTGGGGAGACCTACCACCAGTTCTCGGCCCGCCTAGAGACCTATCTGGATAAATGTACTGCTCTGGGGAAAACCCAAGATTTAAAGGAAATGATTATGATGGAGCAGATTCGGGAGTCCATGGCTCCAGACTTGAGAAAGTTTCTCACAGAACAGGGTGCAGAGAGACTGGTGGATATTTTAAATTGAGCTGAAAGATATCTAGCAGTCCAGTCAGAGTTGGCAGGAGCTAAGAAGAAACAGACAGATAATAATAAAGGCCCCCAAAATCAACCTCAGAACAAATTTTATAATAGAGATAAGTTTAAGAAGAATAAACCATATTATGATAGGCCCAGGTACGAACAACGTGACAGAAACCCGCAATATAATGAAAGAAAACCTGTTAACCAGGGAAAGAAATTTTGTAAACAGTGTAAGAGGGACAACCATGACACCCATGAATGTAAAAGAAAACCTTCCACTTTTGCTGCAATGAAAACGGGGAACAAGGGAGCAAAGGCAAAACCTGTTAAGCCACAGGAGCCCTATCACCCCCCCTCCCCAGTATGTGAGGATGTTGTATGTCATGGGGTCACCTTAAGGTGCCTTTATGATACAGGTCTAGATTATGATTCAGTCGTGAGTTCGCACCTAGTGAACCCAGATCAGTATACCACCGAAACAGTGGAAATACAAGGGGCGACTAAGGACATAGCAACCATGACACTTCCCGTAGCAAGGATAGAGGTGAAAACTCGCTATGTGGAAGGGATCATCAAAGCAGCAGTTATAAACGAACCCATATACCCTCTGATATTGGGATGTCGTTATGTCTTCTTGGGGAACCCCATGAAACCTGTGATTTTAACAATAGTGAAGACCAGGTCACAGTCAAGGAAGGAGGAAGATGAACCTATAAATACTCATCCAGAGGAGATGAGGAAGGCACAGGCTGAAGATAGGTCACTCAAGTCATGTTATAAAAAATTACCTAAATGCCGTACACCTCCAAATAAAGGAGAGTATTATATGAAAAATAAATTGTTATATAGGAAGGCTGGAACTGGATCCAATGGTCACGGACAGCGGGTACTTCCAAAGGCATATAGAGAGAAAGTGATGGAATTAGGGCATGCTATTCCCTTCAGTGGTCACATGGGGATCAGCGCTACAGGTCAGCGCATAGCTTGTCATTATTTCTGGCCAGGAATAACTGAGGATATAAAAAGATATGTAAAATCCTGTCCAGAATGCCAGAGGGTGGCTCCAAAGCATTGGACGGCTCCTGCAACCTTAGGGGAGATGCCCATATTGAGAACCTCTTTTGAGAGAGTTGCTGTGGACATTGTGGGACCTCTCACACGCACCAAGAGGAGGAACAGTTATATTCTAACTCTGGTGGACACATGTTCCATGTGGGGAGAGGCGGTAGCCCTGTCATCAACTGATTCGAAGCATGTGGCAGAGGCATTACTCACAATATTCACGAGGTTAGGTTTCCCTCACCAAATCTTGACTGATAACGGCTCACAGTTTAAGGGGAGACTAACAGAAGAAGTATTTAGGATCTTCCAGGCCAAGCATTTTCATTTTAGTCCGTATCACCCCCACGGGAACAGCCAGGTGGAGAGGTTCAATGGGACCCTCATTTCTATCCTGAGAAAGCTGGCCCATAAAAAACCTGATACGTGGGACCAATATTTGCCCGCTGCGTTGTTTGTGTATCGGCAGGTTCCCCATAATTCAACCGGGATGGCACCCGCAACCCTGTTATTTTGGAGGTCAATAAAAGGTCCAATGGAAGCCCTATTGAGGACGTGGACCGATGAGAAGGCAGAAGAGACTGTTACCTCATCATATGCGTATGTGAACGAACTGACCACTCGTCTCAAAACTGGCTGGAAACTTGCCAATGATAACCTCAGACAAGCCAGGAAGAAACATGCAGCATACTTTAATAAGAAAGCGAAAGATAGAGAGCTAAATTTGGGAGAGAAGGAGCTTCTTCTACTTCCCGGCAGCAATAATAAGTTGCAAATTGGATGGCAAGGTCCATACACAGTTCTAGAGAAGGTATCTAGAACTAATTATAAAATAGACAAGAAAGGAAAGGAGAAAATATATCATGTGAACCTCCTCAAGAAGTATCTCGAAAGAGAAAACCAGGAAGGGACACATTTAATGGCCTTGTCCATTGCAACACAAATGAAAAATGAACCACTCACCTCGCATGAATACCCCTTAAAACCATGTGAAACACCTGCATAGGTGAAAGTGCTTATTCTTAGAGGAAAGTACTACACTAAGAACACTTCCAGTCCTATAAGCTTCAAGATTAAGATATAACAGACTCTATTAGTTAAACTCGTATTTGTGTAAATATATTTAATTAATCTTTGACGTTTAATTTCCTTTGAATCAAACCACTTATGCTTAATACATTGTAAAAAAAAGTTACTAGACCAAACTTCAATAGTGAGTTATTTAATTACCTGTTAATTAACTTTAAAGTGTGGTTGTTGATATTTTATTCACATTCAGTGCATATACCCTAGACATCTAGCTACACAACATCCATGCATCAGTACATATAATTGGGAAATTACACATAGCAGGTTGGGGTCATTGGTGGAAGCAAGACAGGTTCCCTGACATTAGATTCAGAATTTATACTTCCTCAGGGGCTTGCATAGCTGACTTCACATCTGCTACATATAATATATACTTAATTAATATCAACCCACCACACTTCTGTTAAAATGTAGTATTCAGAGCTTAATAAATAATAGCCTTAGCAATTTGAAATAGAACAATATAATTCAATGTGGCCGACATTTCCATAGCAACCAATGATGCAGTAACATCAAAGTCTTTATTATGCGTATCAATGTTTGATGTAGGTTAATAAGTCAAAACTCAGTAGCTTCACAAGGAGCATATAGCTTCAAAAAACACATGTCAAGTCTTCCGGTCCCGTGCCATCCTCTCAAGTTCTTTTCATGTTTTCCTCATCATTTTCACTTCTGTATCTAGTTCTTTTCTACGTGCGTTTATTGATCTACCTCTGCCTCTCTTTCCCTGTGGATTCCAGAACAAGGACTGCCTTGTAATGCTATCAACAGGTTTCCTCAATGTGTGTCCTATCCATCGCAAGCGTCTTCTTCTCAACTCTTCTTTCACCGGCACTTGTCTGGCTCGTGTTATCAGTTCCACATTCGTGACATTGTCATACCATTTCAGTCCTTCTACACTTTGCAAGTATCCGGTTATGAAAGTCTGTTGCCTTTCGGTTGTTGTTTTTGTTGCTGTCCATGTTTCAGAGATATACAATAGGACTGACTTGACATTTGAGTTGAAGATTTTTTTTTTATTTTCGTGTTGGACTTGATTTCTCTTGATCTCCATATGTTTCCCAATGCATTAAAAACTTTCTTGATTTTTTTATTCTTGGTTTGACATAATTGTCTGTCTTTCCAAGTTTGTCTATATTGCTGCCAAGATATCTGTTCGATTCTACATCCTTTAGTGGTTTTTCTTCAATTTTGACCTTGTTGTTATTTCTTGCATTAATTCTCATTATATGTGTCTTTTCTCTGAGTATTTTCAGACCCACTTGTTATAACATAGTATAGAATATTTTTATTTTGTCTCACATCTGATTATGGTTATGGGACAGAAGAGCCAAGCCATCTGCAAAATCCAAATCATCAAGCTATCTAGTCAGATTCCACTGAATTCTATTTTGTTGAGTGATGTCGATGTGTTCATAACTCAGTATATTGATGTATGTTAAGTCTGTACAACAACTATTTCTTTTATATCTATATAAAATAGTTATATATGAAATATCATTTCAGTGTAGCTTCTCTCCTTAAATATGTGCAATTAAAGAATAAACAACAAGTGATTGTACCACAACGAAGTTACAAATTGTTTCCCATCATTGTGCTCACGATGGCACCACCCTGCACACACACATACACACACACACACACACACGCACACGCACACACACACACATATATATATATATATATATATATATATATATATATATATATATATATATATATATATATATATATATATATATATATATATATACATAGACACGTGCATGTGATACGTGATTGTTAACGACTGATTCCTCTCCTTTGGCGATCGCACATTCCAGAAAACAGCATTTAGTGTTGACCGTACCTTAATTTCTCCATGGCACGATTGTCTAAAGCACAGAGTAACCCAGCCATCGGACAACTGGTTGCAGCATCATCCGTTAGTGATGTTGCCTGCTACTTCGGTGTATGCCGAGACACAACTAGGAACTTGCACACACGATGGCACACCACAGGGACAACTTAAGAAGGCCCATAAGTGGTAGACCAAGGGTAACAACAGTGGCTGAGGACCGTTATTTAAGGACACGTACATCTGCGCAAACGTTTCTTAACTGCTGAGGTAACAGTGCGGACGATTCCAGGTTTCAGGACCAACAGTAACCTGACAGACCTCAGGCGCCTTCGAGACGTTTAGGTGGCTATTACCGCTGAGCAAGGAACCAATCTTATGAGAATTGTAGGAACTGTGACCGCCAACCGCTGCATCCGTTACATACTGCAGCCGTGCTCTCTGCTGTTTCTTCACCAACATGACCCGGGCTTATATGTTTTTTAGACTAGCAATGGCTGTTCTTGCTTTATTCATTATGTTATTGCAGGCGTTGCATGTACCACCGTCGGTTGTTACTATACATGCTTTGTATGTAAAGGTGTCTGTCTGTCCTAGCTTCTGAATTTTTACTGATATGGGCTCAGGGTTGCCCACATTGAGTGTCATGATCTATGTCTTCTTTAGATTGATGTTCAGTCCCACCTGCTGGAAATACTTATGAAGTCTATCTGTCCAGCTCTTTCACCTGACTTGAATCCAATTGAACATGTCTGGGACCATTTGTACAATAGGGCGCACACCCTCCATTATCAGCCAGATACTTTGGACCAGTTGTATACAAGGTACAGCACCTACAGAGGCAAGGAACAACATCCCACAAGACCAGATCATACGTCTTGTGTTCTCAACGAGACGCCACAGCACTGCAGTGGCGCAAGCCATGGTGACACTCGATTGTCACGTTGTTTCGTAACCTAATTTCTTTCAGGACATGAAAACCTTATCCAACTGCCATGCTTACTTCATCAATTTCTTGATGCACATTTATTGAAAACATAATACAAGATGTGACATAGACCTTTTGATAGACTATCATCATCATCAGCTGCCATCTCCACAACAAAGGTTGGCGGTAATTGATCCCCAACGGCTTCTGTCTCTTGTCCTGGTGGTGCACTCTGATAGACTCTTTCCTGTCCATCATTTGATGTTGTCTTCTCACTTATAGCGCTGTCTTCCCCTTGCACGTTTGCCTTCAACTCTGTCTTCTATTATGGTCTTCTGCAAGGTGTTATGTCTTTTTTTATGTTGACAAAGTATTTTAGCTGTCAAACTTTGACCTCCCTCATTAGTTCTCTTTTCATATCTAGATTTTGTAGCATCTCCTTATCTGTTTTATTCTCTTTCCATGAGATGTTCCTCATTCTTCTATACATCCACATCTCAAGAGTTTCAATTCGTTCTTCCAATTGCTTATTCATTGTCCATGTGTCTACACCATACAGTAGTGCAGAATATATATATATATATAACATTTTATAATAATAATAATAGCCCCTTCAGTCAAAACCGACAATGGGAATGCGCACCTGAGGTGACAGCCCTCAGCTGCTTAATTTTCTGATGCATTGCCGAAGTTTTCTCCTCTCTTCTACTTGTGTGGGTTTCTTTCTCTCAATCTGAGGTGGGGCCATAGAGATAGCATCGCCACTTGATGCTATCTTCAGCTTCATCATCCCACGTTGCTGGATGTATGTCCAGTGCCCTCATGTCTCTCTTGCACACATCTTTGAACCCCAGCTGCGGTCGCCCAATTGGTCTTCTGCCATCTGCTAGTTGGCCATAACAAGATATATTTTTTCACTGTCTAAGCATTGTATATATGTTTTGAAGGCCAGCACGTGACAACACCTGACATTTGTCACTTTGTCTTTCCAAGAAATGCCAAGGATGTTTCGTAGGCTCCGTAGATGGAAGGTATTGGGCCTTCTTTCTTGCTTAGCATAAGTTGCCCAGGTCTCGCTGCCACAAAGCAGTGAATAACATTTTAGATTATATAAATATATATATAATATGAAGAAGTGCAGTTTTACAGGATGAAGTACTCATTTGTTAATAGTGTTTGTGTAACATTACTCAAACTAATAATTGTATAAATAAAACAACAGAAAGAAATGAACAATAACAGATAAATACAAACTTGAGTTGGCTGAAGTTTGTGAAGTTGAATTTCTCAACAAGAATCTGGCCATCGCTGTCCTCCTTAATCTTACACAGTTCTAACCTCTCTATGACCCCACCGCGTGATTGCTCAAGTAACATCATCGGATTCTTTGTTTTGAAAAAGCAGATTTTTAAGGTTTAGGATGATGATGGTTATGATGATTATGATAATAAAAATCATGATGATGATGATTTCAGATTTGCATTTCTTCATTTATGTTACTAAGAAAGTTTTCTTTGTATCATGACATTGTTTACATATTGGGGACTTAAAATAAAGAAGACATGATTTGACAGCATTAAAGACGAATAGACACATTAGTCGACACAGATGGACAGACACATTAACAAATAGATGGATAGATAGACAGACAGATAGATAGATAGATAGATAGATAGATAGATAGATAGATAGATAGATAGATAGATAGATAGATAGATAGATAGATAGATAGATAGATAGATAGATAGATAGATAGATAGATAGATAGATAGATAGATAGATAGATAGATAGATAGATAGATAGATAGATAGATAGATAGATAGATAGATAGATAGATAGATAGATAGATAGATAGATAGATAGATAGATTATTCAACTGAATAGCTGTTGGAATTATTGATTATTTAATAAATAGATATTAAAATGTAAACTTACCTGGCTCAATTCAGGTATGTCGACTTGTATCAATCTCACTTGTAAGGAGAGTGGGGTTGCAATCGATATGAATGGAAGAAAGTTGTCCCAAATACCGTTTGCGATAGATCGAAAGTTACGCACGTTCTCAGAGGGATCTAGAAATGAGGAAGAAGAGCTTATCGAATTTAGGAACATTTTAATAGAAAAGACGTGGCATGTTTGTGGTGGGTTTGATGTTAATACAGGTTGTTGTTAAGAAATCTTAGTGTACTGAATGAGGTCAGCTGTGAAGGTCCCTGAATATAATAAATATTATAGTAAATTTCCAGGGCACCTTTCTGCTACAACCCCTATGATCTCATTCTGACTTATTCTAGATAGAATGTAAGATGACTATGTTTGGTGTCTAGGGTTATGAAATGTTAGTGTAAGGTTGCATTAACCAACTAAACATATAAACAATTATACAATTATTTTATTATCTAATACAACACAACAGTACCACGACAATCACATACGAACTACACTTTAAAAGACTATCTTTAGTAAGTCAGTGATTGAAAGTTTGGTAAAGTTATTTTTACAATTTATTGTCCTGAATCTAATTTATTTTGATTCAGGACTGACAATCAAAAGTGAAATCAGAGAAATTAATTACATCAATCAATTTACACAATGGATCTTCTGACCATAATACACATATTATTATTATGTAAGGGTGTAGTTGTATTTTCTAACTGAGGTGGCTTCTAGTATACATGTCACCGCTGGACTGGGTGTTTTAAAGACTGGTCCAAGAAGACACCAATTAATAATATGTCACCGTGGTGGTGAACTCCTAGGACTGGTCACGATACCAATTAATAATATGTGACCGCTGGACTGGGTGTTTTAAAGACTGGTCCAAGAAGGCACCAATTTATAATATGTCACAGTGCCAAGAGCTGGTTACGGCCCAATTAATAATATGTGACAGTGTGCCCTGTTCTTATTATAGTAAACTAGGTGACTGGGGCAGGCCTAGTTGTCTACCTTCTATTTGTCAATTTGATCCATTGACCTATCTTCCAAGTAAGAGTATATCTTAATACTGGCCCTCACCGCCAGAGTTATTGATTCCTGGATGATATTTTCTCAAACTTCCAACCTAAATTCGTTCCATCCCTTCTTATGATGTTACTTAAGTGACAACTTCGTATAGTAGTTATTCCCTTATGTCTATTATCTTGTTTACTCTAGCACTCAACAACCTTTTAGAGAGTTAACCCAACTTGAGAAGTGTTCCATCAAAACAAGTGGTTTATTTACATCAAAAATTCCATCATAACAGGAGACATGTGGTACAAATTCCAGGTACAAACATTTCCTAACTGCCTCTTGTATGTCCCATTCCGTCTGGGCACACTCACATACCTATATATATATAGTTTTAGCTCTCTGCCTGAGAACATATTCAGGTATGGTTTATACATATTTTCTTCCCTTAAGGCTTTTCTATTTATTCTGGCTTCTCCCAAGCCTTTCATCAACTCTTTCCTGAGTTGGTTTCTTTCATCTACTAATCCTGTCAATTTAACTCAATTTAATCAAATACCATCATCTTAAAATTCATATTTGCAAATCAATACATTGGGTACACCTGTTGCGGTATCCTTATACTTATACCTGCTAGAGAGCGCATGTTTCATCCTGTACATACAATCAGCCTTCAATTGCTTACTCATCTTACTTGTAGCAGTTGAGGTTGCAAAATTCATTATACAATAGCCCAACACGGCTAGTAGATCCATGTTTCTCTGTAATCCTTCTCCGCTGCTGACTTAGTCTCAGTTTATTCACATCAGTAAATTTTGTAGCTTCAGCTTCGTTTCTCCTTATTTTACGCTCACTTAGTTGTAAGCGTCGTTAACCTTGTAATACTTTATTTCAACTTCTGTAATCATTCTATTCGATGTCTATCAAAAGTTATGAGTCAAAGGACCTACTTACTTTGGTTGCACCGAATCCTCACAACACTCATTTTTCTTACTATCACCCCTTATTACTAAACTTATATTTTAAACACAGTTCTGTCTTTCATATGTGAATAGATTCTACTACTCTAACTAGGTCTATAGGATTCTTCAGAAGTATTCATTCTGTTTCTCACATAAATGTAACTTGAGCCTGGCAGAAAACACATTCCTGCCACTCTACGTCCTTAACTAGGACTGCTCCTCCGAAAATGCGACCGCTCAACAGCGCGTCTAAATGGGTTCTCTTCTATAAAATCATTATCAGCTGATCTGCAAATGCGACCGCTCAACAGCGCGTCTAAATGCGTTCTCCTCTATAAAATCATTATCAACTCATCTGTCCTTGTTTACTGTAAATTTATTTGGTCCTCCTATTCTTCGCTCAGCTGAAATATGTTCACGCTTATCCGCTGTGTAAACAACTCAGTGAAGTGTCATCCGTTGTCCTGGTAAACTTTTCACGTGCATATTTTTTTTCTCAACTCACTTAATCATATAAGGGAGGTAATTAACCATTGTCTCCCTTTGCATAATTTGACTTAACCTTATATTGTCTTCTCTAAAGCTTGCTATACAATTCTTATATGTACATTTTCTAAACCATAATTACCAACTCACCAAATCTACTTAAGTGTAATTAAGCACTTTCCTCCCCTGACCTTAATAATTAGAGTCTTCTCCCTTTGATCAAAGCACCACCTCACTCATATTATCCCCCTTTTAGCAAGACAAATAGTCTTTATTCAAATCCATTCTTATTTCTTAAACCATTTTTTCATACCTTCCCTCTTAACCAAAACCAAATCACCGCTTATAATTCCTGGTTGAGCATTTTATAATGCTCCTAGCAAAGCCAACGGTGACATACACTGGTAGATTGTTTGTAAGTTTCTGTGGACACTGATGGAATGTTTATGTCACTATCAGTGATGCCACAGCTGGGTATTTCTTACTAGATCTGGGTTTTTGGGCTTCCGTCTGGGTATCTGGGTAATTTTTTTCAAAATCTGCATTAATCTGGGTATATTTGACAATTGACATTTACAATGTATGTATATTCTGTGCACTGAGCATTATACATTATATTTATATTAAATGTAAAACATTATGTGCTATATATTTTTTATTCCACTTAAATTTAATTCTTGTTTTTAACCACATCAATGACGTTGTTTTTTGACTCGTTTAAATCAGCCATCTATTTCCTGTTATTCTGTTAATTGCTGTCATCTGCAATACTCGGTCATTTTTGCGATGTGTTATAAAGTCTTCTTTTTACATTATTAGACTTGAGCAGATAAACAGCATATTGGTTTTTTTGTTTTTTGTTTTTGTTATTATAAGATTATAAAATGAGCAATGATGAAGGTACGCTTGGTAGTTGTAGCAGCATGACGACACACACGCCACCACGTAAAAAAGTGAAGCCATGGTATCAGCAGGCTTTTTGTGCGGAATGGCTAACAGACAGCGAACTGAAGGATTGGATAAAGCCGGACTCTGGTAACCGCTATGCTGCGATTTGTACGGTCTGTTCCTGTACATTAACTAATGCCAACAAAACAGCTTTATTGACACATAAAAGCACACAGAAGCACATGAAAAACTTCGAAGCCAAAAGCAAAACTCTGAACATTAACAAGTTTTTCATCAAACCAAAAGAGCCCTGTCTCCAAGACAAAATTGCTAAAGCGGAGATAGTGTTGTCGCTTTCATGGCAGAACATAATACTCCGTTTTCGCAAGCTGATCATTTGATTGAATGTTGTAAGGAGATGTTTCCAGACAGCACAATTGCTCAAAATATGTCACTGAAGCGCACCAAGGCTGCCTATGTGATGCAGTACGGCATTGCTCATTTTGAGCGGCTTGAAGTTATAAACATTTGCAGAAATCAGAAATTTTCTATAATCGTTGATGAGAGTACTGATATTTCTACGAACCAGATGTTGGCAGTCGTTGTGCGATTCTGTGACACAAAAACATAAAAAGTAGTTGATTCACTGTTAGACCTCATTGAGGTGGAGGATGGGACTGGTCTTGGCATGTTTACAGCTGTTAAGAAATTGTTGAGCACGCATGAAATCCTGCTTAGTAACGTCATTGGTTTTGCTGCAGACAACTGTGCCAGTATGATGGGGATTGCAAGTGGTTTACAGGCACATCTGAAGAAAGAGACTCCACATGTCTTAGTTCTCGGCTGTGTTTGTCATTCATTTGCACTTTGTGCAAATGCTGCCAGCAACCACCTACCGTCTTGGCTTGAAATTTTCATAAAGAATGTCTGCTTCTATCTTTCGCGTAGTAGTAAAAGAAATCTCCAGTTCCAGTTAATACAAGATGTAGTTCAGGCCCAGAAACATAGTGTTGAAGCTGTGTGAAACACGCTGGCTGTCCCGTGAAGCAGTCATTGAGAGAATCATTGAGCAATGGGATGCTCTGCACTTGTATTTCCAATCCGAAGCTTCAGTGGACAACGTCGACGGTGCGGGGCAAATCCTGCAGACGATGAACACTGCGGCACGAAGCACATGCTTCTATTTGTCGGCTACTTACTGGGTAAAGTTAACTTCATGAACATGGAATTCCAGTCCGAGAACTTCCGTCTTCACAAAGTGTACCCGAGTGTAACAAGAGAGTATCGTTTTCTTCTCAGTATGTTTATTAGGCAGGAAGTATTGCAGCATGAGCATCGCACTCTTGCCGACATTGATCCTTCGGATGTACAGGTGCACAAGAAACTGAATTACATTGAGCTGGGTGGACAATGTGAAACGCAGTTAATGCGACAACCGTTACGAGATAAAGAAGTCCAGTTTCGCAAGGATGCATTGGCATACCTGATTGAACTTTGTACTCAAATGCGACGCAGGTTCCCACTTGAACAAAACATTGTTCTGGCGCAAATGCAGCTGTTGGATCCAAAGCAAGCTCTCGATATCAACAAACCTTCTGTCATTCCATTAGCAGCGCAGTTCCCAACCGTTGTTTCAGAAGAGAGCCTTGATCGTCTGTCTGATCAATGGCGAGAACTGGCATCGTACCGAAAAGATCTTGGACATCTAGTGGATGAGGATCCGCCCGCATTATGGCTGGGACTGCAACAAGTAACAGATGCTAATGACCAGAAGAAATTTGATGTTTTGGCTGACCTCATGTGCACGCTTATGGCACTACCTCACTCCTCAGCATGCGTCGAAAGAGTGTTTTCGAAGGTTAACTTAGTTAAAACTAAACAAACCAACAAGCTTTTGTGTGAAACAGTTTCCAATCGAATACTAGCCAAGCAAGCAGTTGCCAAAGACGGAGTTGTCATAAGTTTAATCCTAGTAAAAGCGTGGTTGAAGATGTGCGTGAATGATGTTGTCGGCAGAGATATGCAAAGATTTTAGAACTTCACAATCAAGATTCCACGTTGTCAATTCATGCATATGATCTTGACGAAGGAAAAGTTGTCGACATGGATGCCGAGTCTCTGACAAGTGACATTTTTCAACAGTAACAAGTTACAACTAACATTTTATATTTAATTTGAGGAACATTTTGTTAATGTAACTAATGTAAGTATATTACTGTTAAAATATCTCATTTTAAAGAGTTCATATATTGGGGTGTTATTAAAATCATTTTTATTTAATTGTGAATTTTTGGTAATTAAAAAAAAAAAGAAGAAGAAATACATAAAAATTGGTAGCACACAGATTATTTGTGCTAAAGATGCACATAAAAGATTATGTAAGCATCGTCTAACCCGTGTATTTGAGGCATAAAATATTCTGGGTATTTCTGGGTTTTTTTTAGAAGAGCATCTGGGTTTATCTCTAGAACTTGAGTGGCAACACTGGTCACTATTCCCAGTCCCTTATTTTTAATAAAATTCTAGTTGAGCGATCAGGTGCCATGTCACGTAGGTTATGATCTATAAATTGCCTATATTTTCCTCTACTTTTTTTCACCCGCATCCTCTATTTTTTTATTATTATCACTCTTTTCCTTTTTCCTGGTTTTTCGCATTCGTTTGTTTGCGACTATATTCATTACTTTTTTTCCCATTCTCACTTTCGCCAGTTTCGGTTCTCATTTAGAAACGAATTTCATCACTGATGAACCGAGAAACTTGATTACGTAGATGTCAGTCTCTGCTGGTCGAACGAAAACTGAATATTTGGCTATTCTCAGACGTAGGGCCGACTGGTCGTCTTCATTCTCACCTGTCAAAACGTAGTTTTTCGGTTGAGCGCTCAGATAGGCGCTATAACTGTCACCTATACGGACATAGAGCAGACTTTTGGTCTACATTCACATCTGGCACGCGAGCTTGTCTTCGGCTACAGTCCCGGGGGAGGTGTGATAATTGACATCTGCACCGGTCAGGTAGCAGACAGCTGTCTGAGAAGTCCATCGGACCGGGCACTCACGGTTGGTCATAATCAGCGGGAGGTGCGAATGTCGAAGGGGCAGTTACGACATGCTTCTAAGTAAAACGTAGGTTATGACAAGGGGGAGAGATCGGGGCGGAGGAAATAGTTAATCCTTTGTCTAAAATTTAAGATATTGGTCCGAGTTGAAACTAACTTCACTCATTCTCCATTTTTACAGTAGACGTGGTCACTTCGTTCTAGAATACTTAAACTTATAGTGATATCTCTTAGTTTCGTTGTGATATCGTAGTGCTGTTGGAGGTAAAATATTATATCTAGTATATCTAGTATTTATGAAGTGATTAAATGTTAAATCGCCGATTTTATTAACTAGTTTCTTGTGTAGAAGTACTTAACTTTATAAGTCTGTTATATTCTTTAGTCGACGAGTTACAGTGGAAAAGCAGAATAAGTTATAACTGCTAGCTAAAACCCATTCGGCTATTAATAAATTTAATTTTCCTGCTAAGACTCAGGCGAGATACATTTTCAAACTAACTTATAACTGCTAGATGTCTCATGAGTGGTGACGAAAATATATTTATATATATTTCTAATTAATGATGATTAATTTTATGACCATAGCTTATTTCACGGGAAGTGTTAAATGATAAGTTAAGGTTTACGCTTGCAGTTAAAATATAAGTTATATCCTTAAACATAGGATGTATAAATATTTCATATGTATTTTTCTTTATCCAGAGAATACTGTGGTAACCTAACTTTACCAGCGTTCTAGTACATGAACATTATCTGTGTAGTACTAAAGCACTTTCATTACACGAACTGTAAAAGTTAAATGAAGTAAACGGCCTATCGCGCCAGATTTAGTGCTTCCAGAAATATCATTTAAGTACAGTTCAGCCCGTTGTGGCAGTAAAATATCAGTAACATCCGACCAGCCATGTGTTGACCAAATATAGCCCTAATCCTGAAAGAACACACAGACCTGACATTCCTCATTGTGTTTTTTTGAAAGCTAACATAGTGACACTGTGCCTGCTATTAATGTTCGTGCCCTGGACAATTTCTCTTGTGACTTAAACAGACATCCGACAAATAAGCACCCCCAAGTAATCGTTCCCGAAAGCAGAGAAGTCAACCCGTCTTTTCGGAACTGGGGATTTCTTGGTCAAGGTTGTCTTTGACGATTCTGTATGCACATGTCCTGAGAAAATTGTATGTTCCAGAAGCGGCTACCAGAGTTGTGAGTATGGAAAAGTGCACGTGTACACTGTTGAGTGAATAGAGTGAATGCAGGATTAAGTGTTTCTTTTAGTGTTGTATTTTTGCCACCCAATTGCTGTCTTAATTTTCTTTATACAAGTTTTTTTGTTGCTAAGAGTATTTTTCTCTTAGGCTAACGCAGAGTATTAAAATCTGTTCATACCTTTACGAGAGAAAGATCGTAGTCTAAACCCTATGTATTTGAGACTTCTTGGGGGCTATCATCTTTCCTGCTAACAGGACTGTTGGCTAAAATACCTTGAGGAATAAGAACATACTGGCAGGGTCTATCATTTCTTATAGGAATTTCATTGACTTTTTTGACTATGTATATATATATATATATATATATATATATATATATATATATATATATATATATATATATATATATATATATATATATATATATATATATATATATATATATATATATATATATATATATATATATATATATATATATGTTCTTGATGTAAACTTTTGAGTGTTGTGAGAAAATTTTAGATGATAAATTAAAGTTTCCATTGACATTAAATCAGCGTGTTGGTCAGCTCGATCCCAATTTATCTGTGTAATCATTGATATAGTTTCCCCCACGTGTGTACGTCTACATGTCGTCGCTTATATGTGTGTGTATGTGAGGGGAGGAATATATATATTTAATGTATATGTGTTTGGACTGACTGACTTCTTCAAACTGTCGTAGACGATAGGTGAAAGAGAGAAGATTGCTCGATTTCAGAGACAGCCTCCATATCATATTCTCCCATCTCACTAGTGGAAATCTATTTCTATTATTATATCTCACTGTTACTATCACTCATTCTGTTCTATTCAGAAGGGACCAAACCAAAGTCTTAATTCCCCTATCAAAAATCTGTTACATGCCAAAACATGCACCTATCTTTGCAATATGATGTAGGAATCTTCCTGCACTTCGCTGAACGACAACCTTCAGCTCCCACTTCTTCAAGAATGATGGTGGTCTACAATTGTCTCCGCAAAAGGCATGACTGTGGCATGAATATAACGGCCCACTGTAGTCTGGCACCAGTCATTGACAGCAACCAAAAACCTCTGAAATCAGAAGGATATGCCTTCTTCGTAATCAATAGCCTACAATAATAGTCTACAACCAGTACAGGCACAGTACAAACAAACATGTAAGATCAGCTCTTTACGACAATCCATTTCACCAGTTGCTTTTGATGTGACCAGGTATACCAGTATTCCTCTCCACTAATAGTTACACCGCCTCTGCAATTCCAGCAATAATCTGTTTTCCATACAATAGGATATGTGTTATGCTCCTAATATAATCAAATCTAATTTGGTTGGTCTACACCTCTCTGATAGTCTTTCATATGCTGGATCAATCTCTAGACTCTGTTTTGAGTCTGCCATAGCCTCACTTACTTACAGTCGTATGTTAGTATCTCACATTCAAATTTTATTTTAAATAAAATGATAATAAAGTCAATCTTACCACAAATGCAAGGAAATATACACAAGTAAACGATGACTAGGCAATAGAATATGGCACATTTTCGATCTGCCCTCTGTCCAGGCTTTTCCTATGTTAGAAAAGTCTCCGCCTGCTCTCATCGATCTTGGTTTACACAGATTTGTTTTTCAAATGGCAGTGAACAGTCCCCGTTTCGGGCTAATATCTACTGCGTTGCCCAATGGCACCATGTTTACATTTATTTTTGAATCAATCTTTTCAAATAACAACTCCCACTATGTTTCCAAGGTAAATATATTTTTAGTTTTAGGTCAACCAATCATAATTCGCCTTCCTTTAAAATCCACCCAATCAAATATCCCGTACCTTTTAACCTCATTTACCCAAAGTTTTTTTTTTTTTCCAAAACATGCCATAAAAAATAAGCAGGCATGATCTTTCCTGACAGTCTGGTCGGATCCTCTATAGTATTATGGCTATAATTAGTTAATTAAGGGACTATTTGCGTAACTACTACCATATTCTTTGTCAGCAAGTCCTAAAGTACACGAATATATAATTTATAAGGGGCTAGTTGGCTTGGTTCAGAAGAACATTTTTTTTTCTATGTTAGTTTTTTATTTTTAGTCTACCACCCATTCACTTCTATTCCATGTGCTGTCTTCTCTACTTACGTGAAAATTACGTCATTCGCAATAAGAGCTAAGGTTGTTTTAGTGACACGAGTTGTCTACATGCTCTAACTTTTTCCTCGTATTTTGGGAATCGCCCTAGGCAAGGCTTTTGTGCGTTGGTTTTATTTTTAGAATTCCGTCACACTGTTATTAAGTCATCTTCAGGTGTCTACTAATTTACATGTGAGTTTATTACGTTAAGCTGTTTTAAAGTGCCAAGCTTACATATCTGGTGATGAGATGTAATTGCATTTTTCTACTCTCTGTACATTTATCTCAATCTCGGAGTTCAGGCTAAATGTGAAGATGACACTGGGAATGATTTTAATATGCTTAATCAGATTATATTTGAGATTAATATTTTTAGACGATCCACGGTGCAATGGAACTTCCTTAAGTTGAACATAATTGTGTTTTAAAATATTCTGTCCTTGTCATATGCTAAGTACACCCAAATTGTATTTGAAGTATGTTGAATAATTAATGGTGTCTTAAACTTGTTTTATTTTCTTCATTGAGCACAAGAAGAATTTCGATCATCATTCAACATCATCATCAACATCATCATCAACATCATCATCATATCAAAATTGACGACATGTGATTTTGATGTTTTTGTTTGGTTTTTATTTAATGGCATTGATACTGACCTGTAGCCAGGGCTGTAGAGTCGATTTTTATTTAGTAGAGTCGGGAGAAAAATGTCAGGACTCTGCTTGAGAATTTGTTGTCAGATGAATAGTATCAATAATCGGTAAAAAATACCATACGTACTTACTTAGTCGTTCCTCTACTACGGCAAGGTGTAGAAATTGGAAAGATAGAGCGCCATTCTATCCTATCGGCTGTTTTCCTCCTGGTCTAGTTTCAATCTATTCCTCGGTCCTTTAAAGATTGTCTAATGTTGTCTTCTCAGCGGACTCTGCGTCGTCCTGGAGGTCTGGATCCATGTCTTTTAGTTTCCTATGCTTGTCGTGGTAACATACCTTCTCCCACACTGCAGACGTTGCCAAACCATCTCCGTTGGTCTGTTCTACTTGGGTCTGCAGGGGTTGAGTTTTTAGGTCTTGACGTATCTTTTGGTTGCGGACCATGTCTCTTCTTGTTATTTCAACCACCTTTCTCAGATACCGCATTTCTGAGGTTTGGATCTGTCTTTTGTGGGTTGTAGTCATTGCTCATGACTAGCATCCATAGGTCAAGACAGTGGCATACGTGAAACAGGATGCAGCCTCTTCGTCCGCTTATGACCATCCCTCTCTTCTCCAGCTCTTCCTTCCAGATTGAAGATGTGCCTTTAATTTATCAATCTGGAAAACATCACCAGCCAATGACAGCTCTCTCTCATCTTCCAGTACCACACTGAATAGTTTCTTGTCCTCTGTTACATGCCTTGACAATACCGTTCATGAGGAGTATTAAATATAACATAGCAGGGTATCACTTTGTCTTATACCAGTGGTGGTCCTGAGCTCTTCTAACCTATGGTTTGCCGTCCTCATATAATTTCTGCAAGACTTGTAGAAGCTCTGTATTTCATAAATCAGAGGTGATTGAATGTTCTTCCTTGTCAAAAAGTCACAAAGTTTGCTTCAGGGGACCTTGTAATGAAACAGCCAAAGGGTTTGCAGTTGATCAGTATGTTCTTCTGTGATTCTCACTGCTGTAGCTATGAGCCCCTGATATCTGGTCTTAACTTCTGGCTCTCTCAGCTTGTAAGTCTCAATTCTCATTTCTCCTGTTCATTTACTTAGCTTCTTGTATGATGGTAGGAAATTCCTAGGCTGAGCAACTCTTTCAGCTGTTCTTTTAATTCTTAGCAGGTAGTGATCACTTTCAGTCTTTGGCCCCCTCCAGGCTCTATCATCCAAGAACTACTTGAATGAGCTCTTCCTAACTATGACATAGTCAGTCACTGAATTCTCATTCTTTGTTGGATCACGTCTAATGTATGCATGAATGCGCTTAAGGGAGAACTTTGTCTTTGTAATGATCAGATTTTGCTCAGTGCAAAATCTAAGGAGTCGCTTTCCATTTCATTAAGTGTATCTTCTCCATACCTTCCGATAACTCCACCCCATCTAGCATTATTATTTCCTACTCTGGCATTGACATCTCAGAGCAGGATAATTGCATCTAGACAGTCATCCACTGTCCTTCGAAGCAAAGCGAATAACTCCTCCTTGACCTCTACTCGCTCATCTTCATTTGGCCCATACACAATGACAAGTTTGACGATGGTTTCTTCTTCTTTTAGATTTGGGATTATAATGCCTTCCAAGACAAAGTTCCATCCCTTGATACTATCCTTTTGTTTCTTTGCAACAATACAACCCACATCCACTTTAGCTCTTTCAGATGTGGGAGACACCACTGTAGAGCCGCGTGACGTCAACGAAATCCACAACGCGTTGCCACTTTTTCTTTCTTTCCGTTAAAGCCATGATTTCTAGTTTTGCTGTCCTCATCTCTTCCATCAGTTTATCTTTATTCACATTTGTACTCCTGATATTCCGTAAGTCGTAGTAGGTAGTGTGTTACGTGCAGTCTTTGATATCTTACAATATTATACATAGGTAATTTTTTTGTGCTTAAGGGAAAGTCATTATTGAGTTACTTCCCTTGAAAGTTGTGCCATCTCTTCGATCAAACTCCGCGGATAAATCCATTTTACTGCGATTTATTCGTTGTTTGGGTAATAATAGATTGTTCTTGCTTCAGAATATCTATGGCCTGAATTTATGTGTATTGTTTGTCTGAGTAGGACGAGTCTGTCTTATATCTGTATATCTTTACATATCTAAGTCGAACTATATGTTCTGTTGTCTCTAGAGAGGTCAAAGGCTATTCGGCGGATGTGTCGCTAGAGTGTGGTGTGATTTGGCTTCGTCCTGATAGGGACTGTGTGTTTCCTATGTCGGCCTGTCGCCGGGAAAAAGTGATCTCAGTATTTGTGGGGAAAGTGATAGTCGTCTAGACCTATCGTGTATGCTTTACCCCAGTGTTTATTCATATTGCCAAGGAATGGCAGTTCCATATTTCCTCTACCAAGGTAATCAAAGACACTCTTATGAACTCTCGATCGAAGCCACCATTTTCGATAGTTACGATTTGAATGTCTAAGAGAATATATTTGACTCGATGAAAACGACTTCGATTCCTAGCAGCACTATATTCTGTAGAATGCAGTCAATTGTTCATGATCAAATCTACAGAGCAATGCAATGTTTTATGAATGACTAACTTTAGGACAGATTCATTATCTGCATCCAAACGTGAGTGACAGTTCACGAGTGAAGCCATCTTGGAACCAAAACATGTAGCGACTTTCAAGAAGAGAAAGGGGATGCCCGTATTATCGCTTGTTTAGTCCAGAGATCACTGCTACACATGAGAACCCGTTATTAGCGGTTCAATATTATTATATGAAAAAAATATGTGCTGAACATTATGTGGGAGAATCGTCGCTAAACGAGATTAGGTTTAGAAGCCATCTGAAATATTGTTTATAAGCTGACGTGCTCAGTCAGTGAAGTCAGATGATTTATATGTATGGGCGATGCTGAGGGCTTGGCTACTGACAGTCCATTATAATATTAATCTACATGAGTGCCCATGTAACATAACATTGCAGGACCATTTATCCACTGTACTATGATGTATTATGCCAACCTGTGATTTGTCACTATCTGTGCTGTCGAGTGTGTACGTCCAATTAAACTTTAGAAAAGGTACACAGTCGTTGGTGTCGATGACTTCCAGTCATACATGAGTGTGAGAAAAGAACATTTGTCAACAACACGAACCCTTATCATCATTCGCACATTGTACACTCAATCCATGTCTACACACCACTGCGTAGGTCAAGTTGACATTCCATACACTACAGTGGAGCAAACAACACCATAGAGATCTTATCAACTGATGATGATGATGATGTCTGCTTCCATCCACTTATATCTATCTTTTGGTGGATATCATTAACGGGAATAAAAATCCAACATTATCAACCTTATCAACTGGTGGACCAGCTTTCTGGGTTTGACCTCGCAGAAGTTCAGAAGTCAACAGATTACCGATACCAGACCGTTTCCTGTGGCTGATACGACACACTTGCAGTATTGGTTTGCTCTTTGTCAACACTTCGTCACGTGACCTGTCAAGTGAATGCAGTATGTAGGCCAGCGTTGTTGACAGTTTTACATTAGACATTACAGAGTTTCACAGAACAGTTGGATCAATTCTTGTCAATGTTAACAGGAAGACAGTATTTGTGTACTAAGAAGTCCTATTTTCATCGATGGATCTTCTTGTTTTCCATATATGAACTTTAATATTTAAGGCCAGAATGTTTAATTGAATAAAGTGGCAGTTTGTTTATGTTCATAAAAATAACTTTGCCATTACTGTAAAACTGAGCCTATTTTGCAACACATACTATCATACACATAATTTATATATATTTATGTTTACATGTTATTTGTTTGTATAGTATGTTAGTTTCTATGTCAGCGGGTTGTGTTTAAGGTTGGGCGGCGTCCTCACAACAGAATATCCCACGTCATAGAGGGTCCGTTGTGGGCGTTTTCTATAGGTGCAATTTTCTTGATTGAAAAATTTGCTGCGACAACTGTTGCTTTTGTGTTAGCTGTGAAGACTGTAATTATTGTTATTTTTGTAATATTTCTTTGTTCTTTAGTTTTGTTTTGAGTTGTTTGTAATTTGTTGGTCTACTCTTTTCTATCTTTCAGTTCTATTCACAATTTATATTCATATATTGTGACGTCATTTGTGTTGTTATTCTTTGCAGATTCAGTGATTATTTTCATTGATTTCCCTATTTAATTTATTTTGATTTCTGCAAACGTTCTTGTATTGTCAGTCCTATTTGTACTTTATGTATTCTGTTGGTTGACATATGTTTTATATAGGTATATTTCATAAGACACAATTGCCTGTGCACTGCACTTGGATTATGGTATAAACCAGTACCTGATTATTATTACTATTATACAAGACCTTATTAAAGGCTTGTGACCCACAGATATTGGGATAGTATACTGATTAATCAAGTCATTGAGAACTTGTGGTATTATTATTGATTCAGGTGATTAGTATTATTGTTAGACATCATGTCTACTTTAGAATACTTCATTACACAAGGGAAAGCCCTTGATAAGACTGGTCAACAATTAGAACAATGGGCAGTTGCTCAATATGACAAAGCATTAGCTGCAGAAGAGAGAAGAGCTATGGCAGAAGAGAAAAGATTAGCTGCAGAAGAAAGAAAAGCTATGGCGGAAGAGAAAAGATTAGAAAGAGAAGCTGAGGCTGCTGCTGAACAAAAGAAATTGCAGATGCAGGTGGAGGAAAGGAGATTTGAAGCTGAACAAAAAAAATTAGAAAGAGAAGCTGCGGCTGAACAAAAAAGATTAGACAGTGAAGCTGAACAAAAAAGATTAGACAGGGAAGCTGAACAAAAAAGATTAGACAGGGAAGCTGAACAAAAAAGATTAGACAGTGAAGCTGAAGAAAAAAGATTAGACAGTGAAGCTGAACAAAAAAGATTGGACAGGGAAGCTGAACAAAAAAGATTAGACAGGGAGGCTGAACAAAAAAGATTAGATGCTGAAGAGAAAAAAGCAATAAGAGAACATGAATTTGAGTTGGAGAAATTGAGATTGACAAGTATGAGTAATGTTAATCAGGCATCTAGTGGTAATGGTAAACCTTCTACTTACAAGGTTAAGGTTCCACCGTTCAATCAGTCCAGTGACGATATTACATTCTGGCTGGATAGATTTGAACGTTCTTGTCGTACACATAATGTGGATAAATCACAATACGCTAATCAATTATCAGAAAACTTGAAAGGTGAATCTTTGACTAGATTATGCCTTGTAGGAGAAGCAGATAAGGATAATTATGATGTCATTAGGGCGGCTTTGATAAAAAAATATCAGCTAAGTGAGGAAGGCTATCGCCTTTTATTTAAGACGATGGTACCTGAGACGGGTGTAGAATTCTCAGAATTCACTGCAAAGGCACGTCTCACAGTTGATCGTTGGATTGAGCTTTCCAAAACAGAAAAAACGTATGAAGGACTTATGGATTTGTTGCTCAGAGATAAGATTATGTCATGTGTGAACAAACCTTTCCTTGAATTTATACATGAGCGTAAACCCAAATCTCTAAAAGAAATGGAAGAATATTGTTCCCAATATGTCACTGCACACCCCGACGTGACTTTTGGCAACACTAAGATTAAGGAGAGTATGCCAGTTGCTTCAGCAACACCATACAATCCCAATTATTCACACAGATTTCAGGGACCTCAAAACAGATTTGATAAAAAAGGTAACCATAATAGTTATCAAAACCAAGGTAACCAATCATTTCAGGGTTCTTCTTCAAAGAACTGGAGACGACCTGATAGCTCTCGACACAGGGGTGGTCATAATTATAGGAATTTCCATAGAGGAAGTAATTATAGAAACTATCAGGGTTATCCGTCTTGGAGTCAACAAGATCATAATTACAGAGATACTCATTATAATGAATATGATAATGGTAACCAAGGGAACTATGACTCAAACCCAAATAGGGGTTACAATAGAGGTAACAATAACTACAGAGGTGATAATAACCGAGGTAGATCTCAAAACAAAAGACATAAACCACATTTTCAGGCAAACTCTGTACAACAAGAGTCCCATGAAGCCTATAAACAGAGTAAAGATAATAATGATGCTAGTAATATGGCATGTGCCGCTTTTGATTTTGGGAGAGCATCTCAGTGCCCCCAATGCAAAACGTTATTTGAGCCAACCACAGTGTCTACTTTAAGCTGTGGCCATCCTCTTCCTGCTCTTCCGGCATCAGTCGCGCATGATGGAAGAGGTTCTCTTGTCTTACATAAGGGTTTAGTGAATAACAATCCAGTCTCTGTGCTATTTGATTCTGGATGCACCACAATTGGTGTTAGGCAGTCACTCGTAGATCCTTCCCGTGCCACTGGACAAGTAGTCAAATGTGTAACATTTGGCGGCACATTAGAGAAATACTCTACTGCTATCATTAGGATTGCTACTCCTTTCTTTACAGGAGATGTACACGCATGTCTTCTTCCGAATCCGATCGCTGACCTCATCATCGGTCGCATTCATGGAGTCAAGGAATGCACTCCGCAACAAATTTCCACGTGGGAAAGGCAAAACATGCAGATTGCTAACGCTGTAGTCACTAGAGCTCAGGCTCTTAATGTGCCTCAAACTTCATCTATTGAAGATAATGAAGTGCATAACCAAGATAATCCCTTGGTAATTTCTCGTGACTCGTTTATAAAACAGCAAGAAGATGATCCCACTCTGAAGAAATTCTTCATTCTTGCAACTAAAGGTGATCCGAATAAAGACACAAGTCGCAAATCGTGGATTACAAAGAAGAATGGCGTACTTGTACGTATGGTTCAAGACTCCATTACGTCAAGTCATTCTCAAATCCTGGTTCCCAAGAATTTGAGAGTTAAAATTTTGCAGCACGCTCACGACTCTCAGTGTGCTGGACACATGGGTTTTTCCCGTACTAAGTCAAGAGTCCTTGCGGCTTTCTTTTGGCCATTGGTAAACAAGGACATACGTATTTATTGTCGATCTTGTAAAGTATGTCAGGAAGTTAAATCCAAAGGTCCACGGCATGCTGCACCCATTCAGGCGGCGGACATTCCTATTCGGCCGTTCCAAAAAATGGCTATAGACATTATTGGTCCATTTAAGATCAAGTCTGCCAGAGGACATCAGTTTATCTTGACGTGTGTTGATATGTGCACACGTTGGCCAGAGGCTATTCCTCTGAAGAGCATTACTACTGCTGATATTGCAGATGCTCTTTGGCTTATATTTTCTCGTCTGGGGTTCCCCGGAGAGATATTGTCAGACCATGGCACCCAACTAATATCAGATACCATGTCTCAAGTAATGTCTACCCTGCAGATAGATAGATCTTTAAGTAGTATCTACCATCCAATGTCTAATGGTATGGTCGAACGCCTTAATAGAACACTTAAAAACTTACTGGGGAAGATAACTGAGGATCATCCTCAAGACTGGGACAGAGTTTTACCTGCGGCCCTCTTCGCTTACAGAGAGGTACCCAATGAACATACGGGATTTTCTCCCTTTGAACTCGTCTTTGGCGCGCGTCCGCGTGGCCCTATGTCGTTGCTTCACGATCTCATAACATCTGACAATATTGACGATGACACAAAGTCATCCTACGAATATGTCATCGCGTTGAGACAAAAAATTATCGAAGCATGCAAATTAGCAACTTCTTCTTCTGAATTTGCGAAACAGAAGGCAAGGCAATTTGCCAATAAGAAGAGATGCTTACGACAACTTTGTCCTGGTGACAAAGCATTTGTATTACTACCTTGTAGGGAAAACAGATTACTTATTTCTTGGAAAGGTCCGTACGATATAATATCGAAAATTTCCGATGTCGACTATATTGTCGATATTGATGGGAAGCATAAAACCTTCCACATCAATATGCTTACTGAATTCCATGAACGTCCGGATTATTTGCAACCCATTTTCCAAGCAACGGACAATTCTCCAGTACAACATGGTCATTACTCATCACTGTCCGTGATACAGGATGAGGAAACAAGTTTTTCAGATGTAAATCTTCCTCTTCCAATGATCCCACTTCATTCCAGTGAATCATGGAAGAACGTTACTGTCTCTCCTGATTTGTCTCTAGGAGAACAGCGACAAGTTTCAACTATGTTGCAAACATTTCAGGATGTACTCACTGACATCCCTGGACAAACGAATGTCATTCAACATGACATTGTTCTAACTGACCATACTCCTATTAGGGTTAGACCTTATCCTATACCTATACATTTTCAAGCACAGGTCGAGAAAGAGTTGGATGAGATGATAGATTTGAAAATAATCGAACCATCCACCTCTGCATATTCTTCGCCGATGGTTATTGTGCGTAAAAAAGACAATAACATACGTCTTTGCGTTGACTATCGAAAATTGAATCAAGTAACGAAGTTCGATGCCGAACCTATGCCTTTACTGGAAGAGCTACTTACTCGACTCTCCAAATCTCATTTTTTCACTAAACTTGATTTGTCTAAAGGATATTGGCAAGTTCCTTTATCTGAACGCGCCAAAACCTCTCACGGCTTTTTCAACACCTAGAGGTTTGTTCCAATGGAATTTTATGCCTTTCGGTCTTATGAACGCACCAGCTACGTTCGTACGCATGATGCGCCGAATCCTATCTTATCGGTCAGATGTCATTGCATATCTAGACGACATCTGTCTTTTCAGCGATACTTGGGAAGATCACTATTCAGGGTTAGATGAATTGCTGTCTACTTTGCGTGAGCACAACCTGACAGCGAAACCCTCTAAAGCCTATATTGGTTTTAGCGAAATTTCTTTCCTAGGCCACCGAGTTGGTCATGGTTTCCTAAAGACAGAGGACCATAATACTAGTAAGATACTTAACATCTCAATCCCTAAGACTAAAAAACAGGTGAGAAGTCTGTTAGGTCTTATTCAATTTTATGGCAGATTCATTCAGAATCTATCCTCTATCATGGCACCTCTCTCAACACTTCTAAAGAAAGGTTCGCCTAATGTGGTCCACTGGTCTCAGGAATGCCAATGCTCTCTGGATAAGATTAAAACACTGTTTTCAACACCACCTATTTTAGTGCTACCCACTAAAGATAAGACATTCGTTCTTCGTAGTGACGCTTCATCCACTGGGATTGGAGCGGCACTAATGCAAGAGTACTCTGGAACTCTGCATCCTGTAATGTATATTTCCAGAAAACTTAATGCGGCAGAAAGGAATTATTCGGTTTTAGACCGTGAGCTATTAGCTATGGTTTGGTCGATCCTCAAACTACAGAGATTCCTTCTAGGCGCACATTTCATAGTAGAAACCGACCAAAAAGCTCTTACTGCTATACAGAGTAAGAATTTGAAGAGCTCGAGGTCTACTCGATATGCAATTGCTCTTCAACCTTTTCATTTCTCTGTGCGAGCTATTCGTGGATCAGATAATGTGATGGCAGACATTCTGTCAAGATGCCCACATGATTCCACATAACTATTAGGGCTTAGACTTCTTGATATGTCTAGTTCTATAGTAGTTCCTTTTCTATATCATGATAGATACACATTTGTAATTTAATAATATAATGATTGTATCACTACATAGCGGTTCATGGATGTTTATTCACCGCTGTGCTTTGATGATTTTTTCTTCATAAATTATAAATTTAAGATATCTAATACGAAATGATGATATGAATTTTTTAGGCATTGTGTAATTGCCAGAATTGTATTATACTTTGATGACACCTTCCTGGAAAAATATACTTGTAGAGAAATAATTTCTCTCAGTTTATGAGACACATTCTCACCAGTCGCTCCATAAGTCGACTTAGCCTCATATTAGGCGTTATAGGTATTCCTGATATTTTCATCTGCGCATTATTCATGCGTTGTGAGCCTATTGTACGTTGCTCCTAGATGTATTTCAAAAAAAAAAAAATGTTCCATTTTTTTTTTCCCGGGAGGTGTGGTAAGACTGTTACGTGCAGTCTTTGATATCTTACAATATTATACATAGGTAATTTTTTTGTGCTTAAGGGAAAGTCATTATTGAGTTACTTCCCTTGAAAGTTGTGCCATCTCTTCGATCAAACTCCGCGGATAAATCCATTTTACTGCGATTTATTCGTTGTTTGGGTAATAATAGATTGTTCTTGCTTCAGAATATCTATGGCCTGAATTTATGTGTATTGTTTGTCTGAGTAGGACGAGTCTGTCTTATATCTGTATATCTTTACATATCTAAGTCGAACTATATGTTCTGTTGTCTCTAGAGAGGTCAAAGGCTATTCGGCGGATGTGTCGCTAGAGTGTGGTGTGATTTGGCTTCGTCCTGATAGGGACTGTGTGTTTCCTATGTCGGCCTGTCGCCGGGAAAAAGTGATCTCAGTATTTGTGGGGAAAGTGATAGTCGTCTAGACCTATCGTGTATGCTTTACCCCAGTGTTTATTCATATTGCCAAGGAATGGCAGTTCCATATTTCCTCTACCAAGGTAATCAAAGACACTCTTATGAACTCTCGATCGAAGCCACCATTTTCGATAGTTACGATTTGAATGTCTAAGAGAATATATTTGACTCGATGAAAACGACTTCGATTCCTAGCAGCACTATATTCTGTAGAATGCAGTCAATTGTTCATGATCAAATCTACAGAGCAATGCAATGTTTTATGAATGACTAACTTTAGGACAGATTCATTATCTGCATCCAAACGTGAGTGACAGTTCACGAGTGAAGCCATCTTGGAACCAAAACATGTAGCGACTTTCAAGAAGAGAAAGGGGATGCCCGTATTATCGCTTGTTTAGTCCAGAGATCACTGCTACACATGAGAACCCGTTATTAGCGGTTCAATATTATTATATGAAAAAAATATGTGCTGAACATTATGTGGGAGAATCGTCGCTAAACGAGATTAGGTTTAGAAGCCATCTGAAATATTGTTTATAAGCTGACGTGCTCAGTCAGTGAAGTCAGATGATTTATATGTATGGGCGATGCTGAGGGCTTGGCTACTGACAGTCCATTATAATATTAATCTACATGAGTGCCCATGTAACATAACATTGCAGGACCATTTATCCACTGTACTATGATGTATTATGCCAACCTGTGATTTGTCACTATCTGTGCTGTCGAGTGTGTACGTCCAATTAAACTTTAGAAAAGGTACACAGTCGTTGGTGTCGATGACTTCCAGTCATACATGAGTGTGAGAAAAGAACATTTGTCAACAACACGAACCCTTATCATCATTCGCACATTGTACACTCAATCCATGTCTACACACCACTGCGTAGGTCAAGTTGACATTCCATACACTACAGTGGAGCAAACAACACCATAGAGATCTTATCAACTGATGATGATGATGATGTCTGCTTCCATCCACTTATATCTATCTTTTGGTGGATATCATTAACGGGAATAAAAATCCAACATTATCAACCTTATCATAGTGCGTGCCAGTTTACCAGTCCTGTTGTCTATCTTGCATTTCGTGTTTTAAGGCTAACAGGTGATTGGCGTTTTATGCCTTTGCATGACGGAGGGGCTGTCTCCTTACAGCCTCCATGCAGATCACTTCTTCCTGTTATCAGCCAGGCTTGGGACCGGCCATGGCGGAGGTGGTAAAAGATACCTTGGGTATTTATTTACGTCTGGGTACCTAGCAACTTAGAAACGAAAGAAGCTTGGCTCTTCAGTGTTGGGAAACACGCTGAACAGAAGCATGTAATATGGGCAGTAAAGTTGTCGATTGTGAGACTTAAGCTTACGCCAATGTCTAAGCGACCGATGCTTTGATTTAACTCGAGGTTTACAACAATAGGGAAGCCCGTGAGCTGAATCTATGAAATATATATCATATTTACTATACGGTGTTACAGTGGAGAAATTTGGATTTTAATTTGCCGAATAAAGTCGCCGATTAGCAACTGGCCTTGAAAAAAGGCTATAACAAAATGACGAACACTTGGACTAAAATCATGAATAATGCACAAGAAAACAGAGATTGTGCTGAATTGAACGATATTCAGCTTTAAACACTCTTGAAAAACAGCAGTGAGAAGATAACAAGGATTGTTGCAGTATGAAATGCACAAACTGTCATTTTTTAACCTCACGGTCCGGACGAATTGAAAAATGTGACGTCAGTGGTCCCTCGCCCGCCCGCACTGTGTGGATATTAATAGATACCCTAGACCTAGGGGTCTTTTATATTTGGACATACGCCCTAATATAACCGACTAGGTTGAACGGGACGCGCCTCGTCAAAACGAGGCAAAACTTAAAAAAAAATAATATACAATTATACAAACAAACGTCAGTCTACAGGTGAACATACTGAATGAGAGCTGATCAAAAGTACAAACCTCAACGAAGAGAAACATAATTTGAGACAGCTTTTTTTTTGTTTTGTTCAGCATTGAATTCCTAGTCGTAGGGTACGTAATTACTCTAATATATGAGCACTATGTATTTTGCAGGTATAGTGCAACAATGATAGGTTGTACTGCTTTATGATGTATAAAATGTGCTGTGATGAATAGTGTGTGTATGACTCTTTGTCGTTATTCTGTACAGGGAAAGTCGTAGATTGGTGTAGTGGGTTTGATGGTATTGTATGATGGTGATGTTACTAAATGTAATGTATGAGGCCAGCTGTGAAGGCTCCTGAGATAAAATGTAGTTGTGAATTGTCAGAAGGCCTTTCTTGCTACCACTACGACCTCACACTTAATTTTTTTCTTAATGAATGTGGCTACGTAAAGTGTCTAGGGTAATGATATGTAGTGTGGTGTGATAGTTTATAAATACACCCACAGATATTTAAGAAGACTAATAATATTAACAAATGTTAAAATACACTGAACTAACTCACGTGTGTAAAATTTTTGATAGAATTATATTACATTTATTTTGTTCTGGATCAAGTTTTATGTTGACCAGAACTTTTTTTAAAAAAAAGAATTAAAAAAATTATGAAAGAAGTGCATGGAATGTTACATAATAAATGCAAGAGTGTACATATATAAGTACTAGACTAGTTAGTTTTATTAAAATGTTCTAGTATTCATCTACTTGGGAGGATAGTTAATGCTTGTGCTGTTGGGGTGGCCTCATCACACCTGTCTATATTGACTACACAGTGTCCAGTAAATTGCAGGAATTTTATGGGGTATTAGTAACTAAAAGGCGTTGGTGAACTTCCAGCAGACCAGAGGCTCACTCATCTTGAAGAAGTAGCTCTGGTGCTGAAATCTGGTGGTCCCACCTCTCCGTGCTGGCGGGCAATAATAGTGGTCTCTGTCACAACGTACTGCACAGATACACTCGAGTAAAATCACCAACTGGATAGACACCGCCTTGTTGACAGCTGAAACTCACAGCTCTGCAATCAAAGTATTGGCTATGTGTCAAAATTCTATTCTCTACCCACGTCTGGACACAACACTGACACAACAACCACATCATACAGACAGGTCAGATCTCTCTGACCAAACAGCACATTTACCATGGTGGTTTTACATCAGATAGGTCCTCCCAGACTATAGATTCTGAAAAATATTTATTAGTTTCCTTCCCTAAAAGTGGATAGGTAATATGTTTCATTATTCTCAACACTTGATCTGTCTTTCCTAACCCTTGCTGGAGTTTATGTATATTGTTGGTCCCTAGACCCTGAACTGGGGCGGGGGGTCTAGAGCAAATCCCTACTTGTTTGTAAGGCTAGATTTCGATATGGCAGTATCAAATCACTCGAACATTAAACAATATTCAAAATATACAAAGAAATAATTTCAATCTTACCAGATTATGAATAAAGAACACAGAAATGCTAGCAAAACTCAGCTGAGCTGCTGGCTATAGTATGGCGTCCCTGAACTTATTTCACTTTATTTCATTTGGAAATCACCACACTTGCGTTTTCTGTGTCTATCACTGAACAACTATTGAGAAATGACCCCAAATCCGCGTCTAAGCGCCGACAATATGCTTGTCTGTGGCCAATCACTGCCTAGGTTTTTTTGAATTTCAAATTTCCTACACTAAAGTCATTTCAGTCATGCTTCAGTCAAGTATGGATTTTTATCTGTTAGTCTGTCCGTCTCTACTTGCGTTTTTACAAAAATGTACTTGATTTTTGAACCAACCTTTCTCTCCCCTCCAAAATTTTGTCGTTAAAAGTTATATTTAGACACAGCTCCCACCAATGTCCCTTCGCTTCCCTACTAAGTTGATTTGAACACCTGCTTCTCAAGGTCGTGTTTTTTTTGTGCAAATAGCGACACTTTTTATTCCATACAGTCTGTCGTTGATGTGAACAACACTGTCTTTTGTCATTATCTTCAATATTATCTATCCGTCTGTAAAATTAAGAACATATTAGTTCACTGCTCAGAATGGGCCATCCGGCCAGCTAATTTTTATATTCCTAACATTAATATTATGAAAAAGTTACTTTTTAAATTTTGTAATATTTCAACATCTGCGTTTAGCCGCTGAATTCAAATCAAGGGCTTGGTATCGCAAAAGCGTCCATTTCCGTACCTCGTGTCAATTTGGGGACGTGAATTTTTACTTTCCTCCATCCCCCCCCAATTGCGTCTCCTTAGCCTTTCTAGTCTCACGCAATCTTTCCAGTCATATTTTTTCCTTTTTATCCGCCGTTCCCCTCCTGTCTAGCAAGTCAATTTTTATGGAGGGTGATGACCCGCGGTCTGGGCGATCATGTACTATCAGCAGCCTACGCATTATGTTTTTATCCTTACATGTTATCTTTGGAGGTATTTTACCGTTGTATCTCTGTCAATTTCACTACAATTGGTATACCTGAAATAAAACAACAATCTTTTCCAGCCTTATCTAAGCGAAGATTCCTTTTCGGGACAGGTATTGAGTCGCAATCGGGCTATCGGCCCTTTTTACATATCGCTTGTGAAGCTGAGCCCCAAATAGGTCACCACTTTTTATATCATACGGCTCTTCAATGTCTATATGACTAAGTATTTATTCTTTACTTTGTCTATATGACTAATGCCTTAGCATGTACTTTGTCGATATGACTAATGCTTTATCGTGTACTGTGTCTGTATGCCTAATGCTTTATCGTGTACTTTTTCTATAAAGCTAATGATTGAAGTATGAGACGATTAATCTCCTATTTGTCGCTCTCCCTGGCCTAATCTTAGCAAAGCTTTGCCACACCCTGGCAAACGCGATGTATTATCACCTACAAGGGGTGTCAAATGCTTAAACAAACACTCTGCTACATAGCAAACAGAAAGAAAAGGTTGCGACTCGGAAAAAATCGCAATAAAATATGTACAAAAATGTAACTGATACTGCCGTAGTGAAAAAGAGATCGGAAAGAGGACGCACCAAAATCCATCTTGTGACACCAAACATGCTCTTTGTTATTCTGGTATCTTGCCGGTACCTGCGCCTGAAATTGATAAAGTCAATAAGATGCCATTGGCGAGACCTTGAATGCATCCATGTTGTTCTATTCCGAGCGTGAAGGCGGAAAGCCGTGTTTGAGATGAGGAGTTCATTTGTGGCACATACCTTCAGCAAGAGTTAGTCGTTGCTATTGCACTTCCCAATGCCATTTCTACCAATGATTCCCTCCCTTGCTGTATTGCCTGAACCAACTGTGGCGTTAAAATTGCCCAAGATAAGTAGTTTGTCAGACTTAGGACTGTAGCTATAAGCGTCTCAAAATCCTCATAAAACGTATCTTTGATCTCGTCTGGATTTGTCATTGTATGTGCATAGGCACTGATGATTGTGGCCTGTCGCTTTCCAGCTAGGGGAAGGCGCATTGTCTTGAGGCCATCGTTGACTCCCTTTGGTAGCCTTTCTAGTTTCCGGACCATGTTGGACTTAATGGCAAATCCGACACCGGCTTCATGGCGTTCTTGGCTGCTGCGGCCACTCCAAAAGTAGGCGTATCCAGCGCATATTTCTGTAATCTGCCCCTCTTCTGCCATTCTCGTCTCACTCGGGGCTGCGATGCTGATAATGTAACCGGACAACTCTCTGGTAATCAGGGCGGTCTTCTGTTCAGGCCTGTCAGCCCTATTACTATTGTCTAACAGTGTGCGTATATTTCATGAAGCGATTTTAAAAGGTAGTTTCTGTACTTTCTTGTTCCTTGTTCGACCAGTGTAGATTGTGATCCCCTCCAGCCGCGGTATGCTGTTCGGGGTAAGTTGAAGTAGTCAATACATAGGGCACCATTTCAAGCTCCTTCCTCTGGCTACGGAGGTGAGTGGTGCTATCCTAAAGAGGGCTGCTCAGTCGCTCATGTGGTTGCCGGGTTCCGCTGCTGCCTGATGTCAGCGAAAGACGACCATATTGCCTGAGCCGCCTGTGTGCAGGTCTGGGGTTACAGCTTCCAGTGTATCCTCACCTGCTGCTTCGTCGCTCGAGCGTCGCCATAGTACTTTAGGGATGATGTAATGAGATGATGTCGTGACCTGCGCGTGAATTGGATTAAAGTGAGGGAGATTTGCGCCGAGTCAGACTCACTCTCTCGTCCATGCTCGACTGTATATATATATATATATATATATATATATATATATATATATATATATATATATATATATATATATATATATATATATATATATATATATATATATATATATATATATATATATATATATATATACAAGGTAAAGTAACCCGTTACACGCCCATTGAGGCATATTGGGAATATGGTGTTAGGTACATATTATCTTGACCGTCGGCGCACTAGGGGTGATGTGGTCAGCATCACGCCGGCCGCCTTAACCTTCCCAGAGTTGGTACCCATTTGGAGCTGGATCGACCCAGGAGCCGTTTGTGGCCTAAAAATATTCCCACCTCATCTGGAGATCGAACCATAGACCACTGCGCTGGAAGCCAGTGCACTAACCACTATGCTACCGCGGCTCCCATATATATATATATATATACACCCTTCAAAAGAGGTTAAGGACCACTAGGTGAAAGACCCAAAAATGATAAAAATTATATTTCATAAGCAATTAATCTGACATTGATTTTTGTCGAACGACAAACATTCAACACGTGCTGCATGGGCCACCAGCATACCGTGTGGCTAGTGTTCAGCTCAGCAAGCTCTCTGAAAAAATGCTGCTGAGACACCACAATGTGGGTGTTTTTAATGTCTGAGCATGAAAAAAATACCTGCTATTCCAAAAATGCGTGATGCATGTGGGAGACTATGGTGTTGGTCTTGAGCTGTACTCACAAAATTGTCTTTATAAGCAACACAAGTGCTGCATAATCATTGCACAACAATATGCCTCAACGACGAAAGCTGAGTGTTGTGGATAAAGGAAGAACCATTGCGTGGTTGCAGGAAGGTCTTACTGTCCGAAATGTCGCTCAGAGGTTTGCAGTATCTCATTCAGTTATTGTCAGATTGTAGCAGCGCTTTGCCCAGTTGTGCTGTGTTTTTATTTTTCATTTTCATTTCACTTTGCACCCTTAATTAAAAATGGTCCTTAACTTCTTTTGAAGGGTATATATATATATTAGCGCAGTGGTTAGTGCACTGGCTTCATAGCTTGGTGGTCCATGGTTCATCCCCAGTTGAGGCGGGATTTTGTAGACCGCAAACGAGGGGCAGATCACGGGGTCCACCCAGCCTCATGAAATTGGGTACCAGAACAACTCTGAGAAGGTTAAGGCGGCCGGCGTGATGCTGACCACATCACCCCTAGTGTGCCGATGGTCAAGAAAATATGGGCCTAACACCATATTCCCAATAGACCTCAACAGGCGTGCAAAGGGGTCCTTTACCTATATATATATATATATATATATATATATATATATATATATATATATTATATATATATATATATGGGAGCCGCGCTGGTGTAATGGCTACAACGTTGTACTGGCGACCAGGTTTTCAAGGTTCAAGCCCGGGCGTCAGCGTTTGAAGGAATGTTTACGACCGGGAATTTGACTGAATAACCTGAACGGTTCCTGCACATAAACCCTCTGTGAATGAGAAGGGGCGAAGCTCCTGACCGGGTTGGAAGGAAAGTCCACTGACCCCAGCCTCGCAATGACATGTCATTGGGCCAAAAGGGCTGGAAAGCTCGAGTGCCGCTGGTTATTTAAAAAAAAATATTTTGCATTTAAACATCGAATCTGTTTTATTTTCTTTGTATCACATTTTTGTCGAATGTACACTTTTGGTAAGAAGTCTCGTAAGTTAAAGTCTTTTATTCTTTTGTTTGAGGGCACGTGCTAAAAACACTGTAATTATAAATGACAAGATAATTACATAATTCAGGGAAAGGATAAAGTGCGACAAGAATCTAAAAAGAAAATTCTGCCTATATCCTACTTTCTTGTCTGTCAGATTCACTACAAGTTGTACATATTCTTTTCAAGTTAAGTCTTGTGAACTGCTCTGATAAATAAAGTATAAGTGTTCTTTCTTCATGTGCCAGCGAACAGCATGCATTCCTCATAGAATAGCGCCTACTTCTTTCTTCTGTTACTCTTTCATTCATTCACACACCTTCACTCACTCTCTTTTTTTAAAACCAACGTCACACTATCTATCTATCTATCTATCTATCTATCTATCTATCTATCTATCTATCTATCTATCTATCTATCTATCTATCTATCTATCTATCTATCTATCTATCTATCTATCTATCTATCTATCTATCTATCTATCTATCTATCTATCTATCTACCTATCTATCTATCTATCTATCTATCTATCTATCTATCTATCTATCTATCTATCTATCTATCTATCTATCTATCTATATATATCTATCTATCTATCTATATATATATCTATCTATCTATATATATCTATCTATCTATCTATCTATCTATCTATCTATCTATCTATCTATCTATCTATCTGTATATATATATATATATATATATATATATATATATATATATATATATATATATATATATATATATATGTTGATAGAACAAATAAATCTCTCACCTCCAGCTTTCGCTGGTCTAGTCGCCAAACAGAAAGTCAAAATGATGACAAAGAGTCTCGTCAAGAACATCATGACGTTTGCGGCTGAGCTTAAACAACGGAAGATTGACTACGGCCTGTTTCTGAGCTTGTCGGTGTTTGGCTGACGTTATATAGAAGAACTTCACAACACGTATTGAATACATCAAAGTTCATTATCCAGATAAGATCTCTTTGTAGGAAAAACTAATAAGTGATTTCAATTACATCATATGCATTTTTCGATTGTTTAGCGAACCAGACCAGAATATTGCATGTTCAATCAGATAAGAAAGATACGCTTTGTCATTTAGACCACACCCACTGTATTACTGTACCGGATTCAGTGGTTTCCAACATTTTGCATTCAAGCACCACATTGGTTTTGAAGCTATGGAGAAAAGCGTCAAAAACAGCATGGTGGGGGAGTGAAAATAAAATGTATTGGACTGAAATTGGACTAATTAATTAACAGCTGCTTTATCACATCATGTTTTATACATCTACAGAATTTGTTGTTTAAATCTTGCCATGGTACCTATTACAACTAAAAACAAACAATATTTAAGTGAGAATCGACTTGAGCGATGGCGTCCGCTGAGTTACTGTAAATGTGACGAGCTCAATTCATAATTATATATATATATATATATATATATATATATATATATATATATATATATATATATATATATATATATATATATATATATATATATATATATATATATATATATATATATATATATATTCATAATCACACGAATTACAAATGGAGGTTTCTAAATAATGCGGTCACCGTCCCAGTGCAGTTCTACTTTATCGTTTTCTACGGCACACCTGGTACTATCTGTGGCTATTTATATTTAGCTCAGGTAACACACGAGCAGATAATACCATTAAAACATTACATCAAACTGACACAGATAATAGAAAAAATGAAAACAGAATGTAAACGTTGAGTCGATGTGTCAGAGTAAGTGTACACATGTTACGTCAGGGAATGAGAGAGACGACGCTAAATGCTGCATACAATCATCGTCATCATCTGTTGCCATCTCCACAACGAAGGTTGGCTGTAATGGATCTCCAACGTCTTGTGTCTCTTGTCTTGATGGTGCACTCTGATAGACTCGTTCCTGTCCATCTCTTGATGTTGTCTTCCCACTTATAGCGCTGTCTTCCCCATTGCACGTTTGCCTTCACCTCTCCCTTCTATTATGGTCTTCTGCAAGGTGTCATGCCTTTTTATGTGGCCAAAGTATTTTAGCAGCCGAACTTTGATCTCCCTCATTAGTTCTCTTTTCATACCTAGATTTTCTAGGACCTCCTTATTTGTTTTCATCTCTTTCCATGAGATACGCCCCATTCTTCTATATATCCACATTTCAAGAGCCTCAATTCTTTCTTCCAAATGCGTATACATCGTTCATGTTTCTGCACCATACAGAAATGCAGAATATATATAACACTTTATGATTCTCAGTTTTAATTTGTGAGATAACTGTTTGGATGTCAGTATATGTTTCATGTTGTTGAATGTAGCTTTGGCCATTCCTTTTCTCTTCTTGATTTCTGTTTCACATCTGCCATCTTCTGTTATTATATGACCAAGATATACGTAGCTCTTGACTTGTTCCAGGATTTTCCCATTTACGCTTATCTTTAATGTGGGTTTATCGTCTGTTTTGCTAATTATCATAGATTTTGTTTTCTCAATAATAATGTCGAGTCCATATTCATGACTTATACTGTTCACTTGCTTCACTAGTTCTTGTAACTCCTGTTCGCTTTCAGCTAACAACACGGTATCATCTGCATATCTAAGGTTGTTTATTGACCTTCCACTGATGTTCAGTCCTGGTATTTCCTGTATCTGTTTGAAAATTTTTTCGGTGTATAAATTAAATAGGCAGGGGGACAGCACACAGCCTTGTCTTACACCTCTTTTTATGTCTATGTATGGTGAATAATTCCTTCCCGATCTTACTGTGGCAGTTTGCTCCCAATAAAGGTTACTGAGTATTCTTATATCTTTTCCATCAATACCTATGTCTTTGAGGCATTCAATTATTTTCTCATGATGGACTCTGTCAAAAGCCTTCTTATAGTCAATGAAGCACATATACATACTTTTTTGGACCTCTGTATATTTTTCTGCTAATATTCTTAGGCAAAATATTGCCTCTCTTGTTCCACTGTTCCGTCTAAAACCAAACTGTTCTTCCTGGATTTCGCTGTCTACCTTACTTTTTGATCTTTCCTCTATGATTTTGAGCAGTATCTTAATTGCATGACTCATCAGGCTGATTGTTCTGAAGTCTGAACATTCTGTTGCATTTGGTTTTTTGTGCAATGTTATGAAAACTGATGTCTTCATGTCGTGTGGTATATATCCTGTATTGTATATATCGTTGCATATTTCTGTGATTGTGTCTATACCAAAGCTCTCCAGAGCTTCTATCATTTCAATTTTTATGTTATCCATGCCTGCTGATTTTCCTTTTTGTATCATATGAATGGCAATCTCTACTTCTGATCTGAGAATGTTTGGGTCTTCATTGGAATCTGGTGATGGTTTTTTACCTCTGTTGTCCTCGAATAGTTCTTTCACGTATTCTGCCCATCTGTTTGATATGTCTTTCTCATCAAGTAATATTACACCATTTTTGTTCTTGATACAGCTTCCTCCTAGTGCAAACCGCGACCGATTTGATAATTTCTTTATTTCTTCATGCATATCTCTTGTCATGTGCTTTGCTTCAAAGTCTTCTATTTCCTTGCATTTTGTTTCTATCCACCGTTCTTTTGCTTCTCTACACATAGTACGTATGTCATTGTCTATTGTTTTATATTCTGGAGTGTTTTTTGCTTTCTTTCTTTCTGCCATTTTATTCAAGATGTCATCTGTCATCAAAATTTGATTTTTCTTAGACTCCGTTTTAGGTAAATTTGCATTTGCTGATTGTATGCTTGTTTTTAAGCATTCCCATTTTACGGTTGCTTTTTCTTCTGGGATTTCTCTTCTATACTGCTCCATGCTTTCTGTCAATAACTGTTGATATTTATTTTTGACGTCGATTAAATATTTCAGTTTTATATCTGGTTGTTTCAGCGCTGATATTTCTATCTGGTGTTCCTCCTGTCTTCTGTTTCCTGCTCTTTTCAGCTTTATATTTACTTTGATAACGACTGGATTGTGATCTGAATTTATGTCGGCGCCAGGATGTATCTTTGCACTTGTGACACTGTTCTTAAATCTATGTTTTATCATGATATAGTCAATTTGATTTCTCGTTACATCTCCTGGGCTTTTCCATGTGTATAATTTCCTTGGGTGGTGTTCAAAAAAGGTGTTACATATGACCAGCTGGTTTTCTTCACAGAACTAGATAAGTCTGTCTCCTCTATCATTTCTTGTCCCTAATCCATACTGTCCTACTATTTTCTTGTATTTTCCTTTTCCTACTTTTGCATTCATATCACCCATTACTATCAACACATCTGTAGATTTGACTGGTTTAAGTGTGTGTTGTAGCTCTTCATAGTATTCTTCTATGTCTTCCTCGCTGTGATCTTTAGTTCGTGCATAAGTTTGTAAGATTGATATGTCGAATGGCTTTGCTCTCATCTTTAGTAACATCATTCTGTCATTGCGTGTCCAGTATCCAATAGATACAATATATACAGAGAAAGACAAATACAGAGAGACAACTAAGTTAGACTGAAAGAGAGAGAGCGAGAAAGAGAGAGAGAGTGAGAGGGAGAGAGAGTTTTCCATGCATAAACAGTAACAGTATGAAAGATATATAAATATAAATATATGTTTATATATATATATATATATATATATATATATATATATATATATATATATATATATATATATATATATATATATATATATATATATATATATATATATATATATATATATATATATATATATATATATATATATATATATATATATATATATATATATATATATATATATATATATATATATATATATAAATATAAATATATGTTTATATATATATATATATACCCAAGGGAATGTAGCAAACTGTCAACATACGGATGTGGTCAATGTGGTAAAGTGGGATGTTATAAATATTTATAGGGGACTTAGTGTACTGACTGAGATCAGCTGTGAAGGTATCTGTATCTAATAAGTGTAGTGTTTTACAGATAACCTTACTTGCTACCACATTTATACCTCAGTCAGAATTATTCTGGAATATTGTGATGACTACGTTGAATGTCTAGGGTTATGAAAATGATGAAGGGTAAGTCACAACAACAACAGACAGATAAACAATTTAATTTATTCCACAACACTTTACTACACTGTGACACTCACACACATAACACTCTATAAGACTATCTTAAATGAGTCAAGGGTTTATGTTTAAAAATATATGTATTAATTCCTTTCAATAATAGATATCCTGATTCAACTACACAGTGAACCAGGAATCACAATCAAATGTAATTACAAGTTGTATGTACACATTTTATAGAGATGATCTTTGTATTGACATATTTTATTATTATTATCCTATGTGTGTAAGTTGTGAAGTAGTACTATGAGGTAATACTGGCTTTTTCAAGCTAGGATGTTGTTTGTCATCATGACTTCACGTGTTTGTTTATGATGGAAATAGTATTGGAAAAAGTTCACAGTTCCTGTCATTTAAAACGATTTATTGTCCATCTGTGTTTAATATAATGTAAATTTTAGAGAAAGGCACATAATGTTGAGCTCCTCTGGCCACATAAGCTTATCTTTCGTGATGGCGGCAGGAAAAGACTCCTCTGCTCGATTGCTTCCCTGTGTTCTGGAGATACCTCACTGGTCGCTATCTGGACCAAGGAGTATGCTGTCAGCCTCTGGATTCAGCAAAACTCAGACCAGGTGCTGCTTCAATAATTTAGGACCACGGTCCCCATAATTCATGGAAATAATAAACAAATACGTTGACTGGCGATGAATAATGGCACAATTTCGATCTGCCTCTGTCCCAGGCATTTATTTAGAAAAATATGCACTGGCTCTCAACGCACTGTTTCTTAGTAAGTTTATTTTAAAATGTGGCACTGAACAGACGCTCCTAATGGACTATATCAACGGTTCTAGCCAATAGGGCCACGTTTACAAAGTTTTTTTTTGAAAAAATGTATCCTTCCTACGTTTCCCCTAACAACCAAAATTAGTATTTGCAGTCCGACTAATCATGTTTAGCCTTACATATCATTCCCGCCAATCAAATAGGATGTAACTTGTTGTCCCATTTCCCGTAAAATGGTGGTTTCAAAACATGTCACTGTGCGATTATGATTTGGTGCTGTCCGACATCCTCACTATTTTCTTTTGGCTATAATTTGTTAATTCCTAGACTATTTGCGTAACACTTACCATATTCTTTGTCAGCAAGTCCTAAGGAACCCAAATATATAAGTTTTAATGGAGCTAAGTGGCGGCGTTCAAAATATGTATTTTCTTCTAGGATAGTCGTGCTGTTACCACCTCCTCACTTCCAAACTTTAGGGTGTCTGCTGTACTGTCAGACTAATGTCAGGAGTCTAGACATAAAACAGTAGAATGTCATGATTCCTAATAAGAATTTTACAGGTTTTTAAACCTAACCCTCGCAGTTGTAGTGTTTTTTATCACTGTCTATTTGAAAAAAACGTTAGTGCTTCAGGCCTTACGCGGGGAGGGTGGCATTAATTGTATATCGCGAGACGCGTGTTAGTGTTGCATGCGTTCCTGCTTTCAGCCCTCACTCTCTCTATCTTAATTCCATCTGTCCTTCCGTTTATGTTAACGTAGTGTATAAAATGAAATTAATGGAAGTATTAATTTAGGTCATTACGCAGGGTGCCTAGCTCAAGGTTTTCTTAGAAATACAGTACACGTTTTATTGTTTTGTCGAAACGCGTGTATGCTGCTGTAGGCTTTACTAGTAAACGTGAAAGCGTGAGAATATGCAGACGAAGCAGAAAAAGGGGATCTCGAGTACAGTCATTGTGACAGCACTGTTCTTTACCATTCTTCTTTCCCTTTTATTGAATTTATGTGTTAGGCTTTACATTTACCTTTTAATTTATATATGTGGATTTAGAATGTTTCACGACAAATTCTCCCCTCTTAAAACAGACGTTATACGTCAGTCTATAATTCTATATACACATAGAGAAATGTATTATTATTTCTGGTGCTTTCTTTGATTTTCATCGCACGGATGGCGGCTTAGAAAATCTGCATCAACGTTTCTCTGATTTTATTTTGATCATGGATTAATGCAGGTGGGTCAATTCAAAGTAGGCACGACTCAAGAAATCTGCCCCAGACCTCTGCAATCCAAGAATCCAGTTTAGATATGTTACTGTACAGCTGCAAGTGTTACGGCTTGTCTTACTACTGCTTAGCAATCAATATTCACCATTTCTTTTCTCTGAGTCTGCTCAACGACATGTCCAGAGAAGATTAGATGTTCCTCAAATTGTACGTTATGAGGAGTTGATCTATATGGTGCTATCTGAGTTATGTAGTGGATCCAATAATTTCCTGATCAGCCTTAATAAACACTCGGACTATCCTCAATTCAAAAAGGCAACAATGGAGACACTCTGCTCCTCCGAAATGTTCACAGCCAACAATTGGTCTGATCTCAGGCGTGATTGAATGTGGAAACACCCTTCTAATAATATATTTATAATGTTCTATAATGTGCCACTCAAATGGAGGCCATATTCACCAACTATAGTTCCGCCTACCGACAATTTGGTGAACTAAGATAATATGTGGGGAAATGAGTTTCTGCATCAGAATCAATTCGCCCTTAGCCTTGCTATAAGATGTGTGGGTTATCTCCATCCAGGGTCCGAACAATACTTTCCATTGGACGGTGTAGGGTCGGGTGACTACCAATGTCACCAGTGCCCTTTTAATGCTAAGTTAATAGCCATAGTGTGAAGCGCTGTGAGCATTTCCGAATTGCTCACTCGTCCAGTGCCCACTGTTCTTATGTTAACAATTTGTTTCGGTTTTAACTTAGGCGGATCATCTTCAATGTCAATGTCAGCCAGCTCCCTAAATGCGGCTTCAAACTGTGCCTGGGATGACTGGTCTGAATTTCTATTTTCTGTGGATGCCTTTCTCAGAGTTGCGAATCTAAATATTTTTGGTGAACACTGTTGGCGGGAAGGTGGATACCTATCCTCTATGTCAACCTTATTATTGTTATTTTCCTTGTTATTGTTAGGCCCATATGTTTCAGAATGCTTGGCTGGCATCTGATTATGATTTTCCCAACTTGGGGACTGTACCTTGCTACATTTTTCACAGGCCCCCACAAATTGTGCAATATCAGCAGCTACTTGGGGCCAGTAGAATTTTTCTGATGTCCTTTGACGGGTAGTCCCATTTCTCTGGTGTCCACCGTCTGGTACAACATGAGCTTGTGCCATCACTTTTTCCCTGTAGGGGGTTGGCAATACCAATTGTCCCTGTTCTTTGGATCCTGCTCTAGCTTTCCTGAAGAGCAGTCCTTCCTTCAAATAAAATTGTCCTTTCTTAGGGTGTGCATGGCTTGTTGGCAATTTACCAAAGCAAGGTTTTAATGTTTTATCTTTTGCCTGGGCCTTTCTCTTTAATGTTTTATCTTTTGCCTGGGCCTTTCTCATCTGCTTATGAGAATAAACTAGTGGTGGTTCGTCCTCCGTTCTACTAGGGGTCAACCTGACATGAAGCGTGGCCATTACCACCGGTTTTACAGGGCTTCCTAGAAAAACATATTTGCTTCCTAACACCAGCTGGTAATTAGGGTCGTCACACACGGCTGCTGTAATCACTCCTTCCACGTACCTTGTCTCTACATTGATCTCGGCTACGGGAAGTGTCATGGTGGATATTCCCTTTACGGTCCCTTGTATCTCCACTTTCTCTGTGGTATACTGTTCAGGGTGCACTAGGGTTGCACTCACAACTGAGTCATATTCTAAACCTGAATCGTAAAGGCACCTAACCTTGGCCCCATTACATGTCACTTCTTCACAGATGGGGGATGTTGAAGATTTATATGATTCTCGGTCAGTTTCTTCTTCCCCTTGTCCACTGTTATCATGCATGCCGCGTGATATGGAGGAACTTTCCTACCACATTCACTAGTATTATGATTATGCATCCTGCATATTTGACAATATTTTCCTTCCTGTCTGATGGGTTTCCTGTTATCATATTTCCTTTCATTGAATTGTGGGGTTTTATTTTTATTGTCATACCGTGGCCTATCAAACTGGTGCTTACTTTTGTTTTGATCTCTATGATCAAATTCATTAAAGTTTTGTGGTGCCTGATAATTGTCTTCCTGCCTCTTCTTATTACCTGTTACTTCTGTCTGAGCTGCTTGATACCTTTCTGCAACATTTAGTAACTCACCCAGTCTCTCTGCACCTTGTTCCATGAGAAACTTTCTCAGGTCTGGAGCCATGGACTCTCTTAGTTGTTCTATAAGGACCATTTCCTTAAGATCTTTGGTTTTCCCCAGAGAAGTCCATTTCTCCAAGTATGTCTCTAACCGTGCAGAGAACTGGTGATAGGTTTCACCTGACAGTAGTTTAGCATTCCTAAATTTTTTCCTATAAAATTCTGCGTTCTTTTCATATCTTAACAAAAGAGCCTGCTTTAGCATGTCATAATTTTCTTGATCACCTCTGCTCATTTTGGCAAAAACTTCATAAGCTGCCCCACGAAGACCTTGAGATAACTTTAAGCTCCACCTTTCTCTCTCTAACCCATACGTGGTAGCTAATAGTTCATATCTGTTTAGATAGCTCTCGATATCATCGTCTTTCTCAACAAAATGATCTAAATGAAAGTTCATAGCTGAGGTTGAGGCTCCCTGACTAGCAGTAGCATCGGAGGTAAAGGGACTGGCACCATTTTCAGGAGCATGGCCTTGAAACTCAAACTCCCTTAGTCGTAACTCATGTTCCCTTTGTAATCTCTTATCCTCTGCTTCCCTCTCTGCAGTCAATCTTCTTTCCTCTCTTTCTGCTTCCCTCTCTGCAGCTAATCTCTTGTCTTCCCTTTCTACAGCTAATCTTTTTTCTTCTGCTTCCCTTTCAGCGTTTTTCTCTTCCAACTGGAGCCTCTTTAATTCTGCCTCACGATCCGCCTCCAATGCTATAGCCTCTTTGTCAGCCTCAATCTGCAGCCTCTTAATTTCCTTTTCAGCCTCTAATTTTCTTTCAGCTTCAAATCTTCTTTCCTCACGTTCAATATATTTGTCACATTCAGCAGTGACATAAGCAATCATAATTTACCCGTCCATTCATAACTCTGTAGCAGTCTGCACAGCAGCAGATCGAAATTTGGCCAGGTCCGCCATTGTCTAACAGGCAAATGTATACAATTCATTCTATCAATAATTATCTAAGGACAACCACAGGCACTGAGAGCTCAACCTTATTTAATTCCACCCAAGGATACCTTTTAATTCTTATTATTACCAATATATATAACAGGAGAAAGTTCAATATCCCGGACAAGCCCCCAATATATGTGGTAAAGTGGGATGTTATAAATATTTATAGGGGACTTAGTGTACTGACTGAGATCAGCTGTGAAGGTATTTGTATCTAATAAGTGTAGTGTTTTACAGATAACCTTACTTGCTACCACATTTATACCTCAGTCAGAATTATTCTGGAATATTGTGATGACTACGTTGAATGTCTAGGGTTATGAAAATGATGAAGGGTAAGTCACAACAACAACAGACAGATAAACAATTTAATTTATTCCACAACACTTTACTACACTGTGACACTCACACACACATAACACTCTATAAGACTATCTTACATGAGTCAAGGGTTTAAGTTTAAAAATATATGTATTAATTCCTTTCAATAATAGATATCCTGATTCAACTACACAGTGAACCAGGAATCACAATCAAATGTAATCACAAGTTATATGTACACATTTTATAGAGATGATCTTTGTATTGACATATTTTATTATTATTATCCTATGTGTGTAAGTTGTGAAGTAGTACTATGAGGTAATACTGGATTTTTCAAGCTAGGATGCTGTTTGTCATCATGACTTCACGTGTTTGTTTATGATGGAAATAGTATTGGGAAAAGTTCACAGTTCCTGTCATTTAAAACGATTTATTTTCCCTCTGTGTTTAATATAATGTAAATTTTAGAGGGGGCACATAATGTTGAGCTCCTCTGGCCACAGAAGCTTATCTTTCGTGATGGCGGCAGGAAAAGACTCCTCTGCTCGATTGCTTCCCTGTGTTCTGGAGATACCTCACTGGTCGCTATCTGGACCAATGAGTATGCTGTCAGCCTCTGGATTCAGCAAAACTCAGACCAGGTGCTGCTTCAATAATTTAGGACCACGGTCCCCATAATTCATGGAAATAATAAACAAATACGTTGACGCGATGAATAATGGCACAATTTCAATCTGCCTCTGTCCCAGGCTTTTATTTTAAAAAATATGCACTGGCTCTCAACGCACTGTTTTTTAGTAAGTTTATTTTAAAATGTGGCACTGAACAGACGCTCCTAATGGACTATATCAACGGTTCTAGCCAATAGGGCCACGTTTACAAAGTTTTTTTTTTTGAAAAAATGTATCCTTCCTACGTTTCCCCTAACAACCAAAATTAGTATTTGCAGTCCGACTAATCATGTTTAGCCTTACATATCATTCCCGCCAATCAAATAGGATGTAACTTGTTGGCCCATTTCCCGTAAAATGGTGGTTTCAAAACATGTCACTGTGCGATTATGATTTGGTGCTGTCCGACATCCTCACTATTTTCTTTTGGCTATAATTTGTTAATTCCTAGACTATTTGCGTAACACTTAACATATTCTTTGTCAGCAAGTCTTAAGGAACCCAAATATATAAGTTTTAATGGAGCTAAGTGGCGGCGTTCAAAATATGTATTTTCTTCTAGGATAGTCGTGCTGTTACCACCTCCTCACTTCCAAACTTTAGGGTGTCTGCTGTACTGTCAGACTAATGTCAGGAGTCTAGACATAAAACAGTAGAATGTCATGTTTCCTAATAAGAATTTTACAGGTTTTTAAACCTAACCCTCGTAGTTGTAGTGTTTTTTATCACTGTCTATTTGAAAAAAACCGTTAGTGCTTCAGGCCTTACGCGGGGAGGGTGGCATTAATTGTATATCGCGAGACGCGTGTTAGTGTTGCATGCGTTCCTGCTTTCAGCCCTCACTCTCTCTATCTTAATTCCATCTGTCCTTCCGTTTATGTTAACGTAGTGTATAAAATGAAATTAATGGAAGTATTAATTTAGGTCATTACGCAGGGTGCCTAGCTCAAGGTTTTGTTAGAAATACAGTACACGTTTTATTGTTTTGTCGAAACGCGTGTATGCTGCTGTAGGCTTTACTAGTAAACGTGAAAGCGTGAGAATATGCAGACGAAGCAGAAAAAGGGGATCTCGAGTGCAGTCATTGTGACAGCACTGTTCTTTACCATTCTTCTTTCCCTTTTATTGAATTTATGTGTTAGGCTTTACATTTACGTTTTAATTTATATATGTGGATTTAGAATGTTTCACGACAGTCAACATACGGAACGAGGGCTATTGTTCTGATACTTTACTACCTTGAACAGCTTATATTGGAGAATACAGTATCATACGAAATCATACATAATCACAACATCAAATCAAATCATCAACAACTGTTTTATCATGGTTTAATCATTCTTTCTGAAAAAGGAGTCAATCTTGGTCTGTGTCTTATTCTTATTACAAACATAAGTGGAGAAAGCACTCTCAACGCTGGCTACACCACTTAACATACCTGGTCATTTTTCCACAGAAAATGACTTCAACTGCATTATCAGATGCCTGACAGCCTCTTCTTTTGGAGTCTCTGCAATTTCTGTGTCATCGTCAGTTGCTTCTTCAACTTCACCAGCTGCTTCATGCACTGTTATGCTTGTCTGTACTTCGGTCAATATAGCTTGGAAAATTCCTTCTGGGTCAGGTTCATTACAGGTTGCCACCTCATCATCTATTGCAACAAAACCTTCAAAATCTACTCCTTTGAATTCTGCCATTGGCGATGAACTGTCCGATGGGGCTAAAACATCATGCTCTTGGGTTGTGACAAATCCAAATTTCTTTAAACACTTCTGTATCTTTTCCGGCTGAACTTTATTCCAAGCAGAACTGATCCAGAGAACAGCATCCAGAGCGTTAACTGATGCAGCTGATGAAGTTGCTTCCACAGGCGGACCACAGATCTGTGTTTTAGTAATGACCCACGGCAGAAGCTGAGCCAGGTAGTGCATTTTAAATGTTTTGATGATGCCTTGGTCAAGAGGTTGGGTTTTTGATTAGGTGTTTTGAGGCAGAAATTTCAGTGTCACGTTTGTGAGATGTTCCACTTGTAGGTGGCCAGGACAGTTGTCTACTGTCAGTAGAATAGACCGTTTCTTCTTCTTCATTTCTCGGTCGATGCCCCTTACCCACTCCTCAAATAGGGCGCCAGTCATCCATGCGGATTTGTTTGATCTCCAAGTGACGGGGAGGTCTTCGGGCTTCGGGTTCTTGAATGCTCGTGGCTTTGCCGATTTACCAATCACCAAAGGCTTTAGTGTCTCTACGGTTGAGCTAGCGCAAAGCATAACTGTGAAACGTTCTTTGGAAAGTTTTCCGCTCTTACATTTGTCACCCTACATGGCGAAGCTCCTGTCAGGCTTCGCCTTCAAAAAGAGTCTGCACTCGTCAGCATTAAAGATGTCGTCGTCTTTGAAGCCTCTGGCGAAGTAAGGAAACTTTTTGATGAACTCTTCCACAGCTTCTACTGGAACTTCATTGGATTCACCACACAACACTTTATGGGAGATCGCGTGTAGCAGTTTAAATTTCTCGAGCCAACCACTTGATGCTTGGAAATCTTCTGCCACCCCGAATTACCTTGCGAATTGTTTAGCAACTTCTTGAATCATCGGCCCGGAGATTCGGGCGTTAACTGCCCTCATTTGTTTGAATCAGTTTAATGTGGCTTCATTGACTTCATCCAGGGGAGTTTTCCTCCTTTTCCGCTGTAGATCTCCGCTTTCCTTACCACATCTCTCCAAGTACTCATGTTTACGTTTTTGGATGTTGCTAACTGTGGTCTTGCTAACCCCAAAATGTTCTGCCTTTTTTTTTTTTGGCTGTTGCTTTCCAGAAAATGTAGAAGATCAACCTTTTCCTTCATTGTCAGCTCCTTGAGTTTCTTCCTTTGGGCCATCAAAAAGATTAGGTTAATTCTATCAACGATAAAGTGTATAAAACACAGTCTGAGAGAGAACTTAAGTTTAGTAGTTGAATTACTATCAAACGGCAGGGCAGTCATAGCAAGAATGAAGATTTTGCTTAGAAGTTGGTCTTTTTATATTGCATGTTTGCGAAAAAATCAAAGAGGTTAGGTTAATTTTCTTTGTCGGCAAGCATCATTCGAAAAGCGTTCAGAAAGCCTGTGCCGACAAAATTCAAAGACACTGATTTTTTAGAAAACTGGTCAAGTAATAGAGGGTAAATTACTATTGTGTGTCATAGTCCAAGTGGTCAAGATACAACTTACAGAGGTGGTCAACTTATAGAGATCGTCTTCCATTGAGTACATGTGGTGCGTGTCCGGTCTATGAAAATGTGGTCAACTTCGGGAGGTGGTCAATGTAGAGAGGTGGTCAACTATGGAGGTTCTACTGTATATATATATATATATATATATATATATATATATATATATATATATATATATATATATATATATATATATATATATATATATATATGGTCAGCATCACGCCAGCCGCATTAACCTTCTAAGAATCTGGTACCCAGTTGGGGCTGGGTCGACCCAGGAGCCGTTTGCGGCCTAAAAGAATCCCACCTCATCTGGGGATCGAACCATAGACCACTGAGCTAGGAAGCCTGTGACACAAGTTAGCTGAGCGCATATATCCAGATATATCCATATATGTCTTAGAAAACTCATGAACATCAGTTGGAAAGAATTCAAGACTAATCGACAAATAAGAGAAGACTCTAAGCAGAAATATGTCACCGACTATAAAAGGAAAAGACGATGGTCATATATCGGTCATGTCCTACGAATGCAAAACAACAGAATACCACTACAGGCGCTCTTTTGGGTTCCTGAGGGTAAGAGGAAAAAAAGGAAGACCAAAAGAAACTCAGAAGAACAATAATAAGAGAAGGAAGAACGTTGGGCCTAAATAATGTGCAAGAGCTAAGAGGAGTGGCGTCACAACGAACAACCTGGAGAGCACTGGTTTCTGCCTTATGCGCCGTGTTTGGTGCTTAAAGAATTTATTATTATTATTATTACATATCCAGAGTCACAGTGATAGATCAACAATAGACATGATCTTTTCTCTCCGCCAGCTTCAGGAAAAATCAAGAGAGCAGAAAAAGGCCCTTATATATCTGTTACCGAGGATGATACTATTAAATTGTTTGATGATACTGGTCACTTGTTACGACGTGTAGAATATTGCAAGTGGGTGTGTGATAGGGTAGACACTCACACCACAAGGCACGTACATAAGAATCATGGACTGTGGTAAACGCCTGGTGACATTTAAATGTCGATTTATTAAGTCACAGCACGATCACGTTTACATTGATATACACACAGTCACATTACAAGTCATTGCAATACAATACTCTTCAACATTCATCAGCAGATCTATATCAAGGCCTAAAGTCCTCACGACTCATCTCTGCGCTATAACACTGCGCTATAATACTGCACCCAGCAGTTCACATAAATTATGGCCTAAAGTCCTCATGACTCACTTATAATACTGCACCCAGCAGTTCACATAAATTATGGCCTAAAGTCCTCATGACTCACTTATAATACTGCACCCAGCAGTTCACATAAATTATGGCCTAAAGTCCTCATGACTCACTTATAATACTGCACCCAGCAGTTCACATAAATAATGGCCTAAAGTCCTCACGACTCATCTCTGCGCTAGACTTATAATACTGCACTATAATACTGCACCCAGCAGTTCACATAAATTATGGCCTAAAGTCCTCACGACTCACTTATAATACTGCACCCAGCAGTTCACATAAATAATGGCCTAAAGTCCTCACGACTCATCTCTGCGCTAGACTTATAATACTGCACCCAGCAGTTCACATAAATTATGGCCTAAAGTCCTCACGACTCACTTATAATACTGCACCCAGCAGTTCACATAAATAATGGCCTAAAGTCCTCACGACTCATCTCTGCGCTAGACTTATAATACTGCACTATAATACTGCACCCAGCAGTTCACACAAATTATGGCCTATCCACACAGCAAAAACATTAAGTCGACATTATTCAAAGCACTACGTAGGCATACATACTCGAAAAACACACACAAACAGCGTTGACCACTCCCGGTCCAACGCTGCGAATCCCTCTTCTCCTCTCCGGGATCACACACTCTAGTCCCGCCAAAAAACCCAAAACGAGACTCCGCTGTTTTTGAACACAGCTCAAAAACAGTACAGAATAAATACATCTCAGCATTTGAGATAAAAGCGTTCGCACGCTTTCCTGTACTCTGTCACTCAAAATAAAAGGATATGTTTCTATTATAACGTTAAACAAACCTCAGCTTAATCAGGTATACAAGTATTGTAACTCATAATCTACTTTGCCCAAAAACATATTCCGAATTACTGCCCTTTCATAGGATCAACTTGTTACAGTTTCCCACACACCCAGGAGAAAAAAATGATTCTATCATTTTTTTGAAAATTAACTCCCAAAACGAAAAAATTTAAAAGATAATGGAGTTCTAACATATGTTTTACAAAATTCATCTTATGATAAGTCAGAAATAGTATATCTACAAAATATTAGTAGTAAATGTAAAGTAAATAACAATCATCCAACGTATGATTACTAAAATTAATCTATTAGAAAACCAAGCTAAGTATCTCAAAATGAATCTATTACAGAACTAAGTTAAGCATATACAATAATACTCAAACAAGCAACAAACAATAGTAATAGAAATGATAATATCAAGTAAACAAAGTATAATTCGAAAAGAAGTAAAATGTGAAATCATCATATGAAAAACAACAAATAATATCACAATGTCAAATCATGTAAAGCAAATACAACTATCCCTGATCTAAAGTTACATCATTACTTGAACAATACAAAGAACGAAAGTCTAAGTAGCGTAACAGAAAAAAGTATACACGAAGCATAAAGTGAGACAAAGATGAAACACGGAAGTATAAACAACATATCAGATTATGCTGAAAAGACAACAGAAAAGATGTAAAGGGATGACGAATAGTCGACAAAGACAGATGAAAAGTAAAGATGCACATGTAGAAAAAGTAGTAATAATACGTTATAACTATCTAAATTAAACATCATATTGTCTAACTTAATACAATCATAATCAAAAATTACAAAACAAAATACCAAAGTATATCTATACTAACAACACAAAGTAAAAACTTATGACAAAAAGAATAGTAAGTAATTTAGCCAAATTATAAAACTTATGCATAACTAATAATAAATTATACAAGATATCACACAAACAAAAATAAAACGCTATCAAAAGGTTTGCACTGACTCAAAGTCACGCGCTAAATACAGAAAAATGCATCAAACATTAAAAAAAACAATTTCAAGGAACTAATGACACTACACATTACTAACCATAATATACAGACTAGCATTGGCGCAGAAAAAATATTACAACGTTCGAAAAAATACATTTTCAAAAAAAAAAAATACAAAAAAGTTTCGTATCACTAAGTTGCATAAAAATAGTATTACATTTACAACCAATTCAAAGCTATAATGAATAAACTAACAAAGAAATCGACTTCAAGAAAATGAAGGACGTATGAACAATCTATCTCTAAACAGACACACATTAACAAATGTAAGTTGTTTTTTTTTCTCTTCAAAAAATATACATCACATAAAACACATGAGAAAAAATTCAAGTGCTCATGAATTATCTAAAAGTAATTATTGCACCATTACAACTAATGAGTTTTGTGCATAGGGCTGGCAAACTCAACATGTACAAAAGTTGTCTTAACAAAACTGCTACAACAACAAAAACCAAAACAAACAACTGCAAGTTCAACAGTGGAATATAACTAACAATAGAAACACAAAATCATGGCAATCAAATAATGCATTAAATATTTCAAACGAAATTACATGTTATTGCAAAACAAGAACATATCATTTATTATAGTAACAAATACAAAAAATATTTACTGTTTTAATAAATAAAAAATCAGATGTAAATCTATAGCTTCCCTTTCCTGTCAACATTTCTTGACCCTGAGCAAGTAAAACATCCGATGTTTAATGAGACGCTGAAAAAGTTACGCTTGAACGCACACAATGACCCAAAGTTGACCTCCTTTTATCACAGTTAATATGTCACAGGAGCCTTGACTGTTATCGTAAAGTCGCTTCTGTCAAAATATATGAATGAAAATTTCCATTTTAATGAATGGTACAATCTAAGGAGAAAAAACGTAGAAGTCAAATTACAATTACCCATTATTTTGGTCCTTGTAAAGTAATGGTCCTTTCACAATGCCCTCAGCTCTTCTTTTATAATCTCTAGACATCACAGAAGACATTACTGCCGTAGGCTGAAACAAAATGTTACATTCACAACACCGAGACACTTTCTCGTGCTGAACAACATTATCAGACATAGTATTTAAAACACCAGTGTTATTGTTACCTTGCTTATCTCTATTACAACTGACTCTGGGCTCATGTTGAGCAAAGTTAGCATACTTGCGCTTATTATTTGTTACCTGGTGAAAATATTTATTACTACAGTTGCTTTGTTTACAAACAATGACTCTAGACTTTTGCTGAGTCAAGTTATGTAGAGAAACATGTGAAGAGCTATTATCTCTCTTTATATTCTTGTCAATTCCTCTATTATGACAAATGTTATGTCTATAACCCAAGTTAGCATTGTTGTTGTTAACATATCTTCTTTGACAAAAATGTCCATTAGACAAGACTTGCTTTCTAGTAGCAAAATCATTACCAGATTGATAGTTTTTCTTACAGTTATTTCTACTATAACTTACAGAATTCTTCGGATCAAAATGTTGAAATCCGCTAAATTGTTTACAATTCCTTGGAGAATCAAAATTACCACTTGATAAACTCCCTTGGTACTGTCTAATCTTGTGATTATATCTCTTACTATCAATGTTCTTCTTTTCACCTATGGGAATATGTTTACCAATCCCGTCAAACTGGCTGTGCTGAGTTTGACAAGTAACTGAACCCTTAGAATGTTTATTTTCCTGCCCATAGTGGGTTTCATTCCTGGAAAATATAGTACTATGTTTATTCCCTGTTACAAGTTTATCAGAATCTGCAACAGTAAACACGTGATTGATTTTAGGAGCCTTAACTTTCAATTTCTCACATTTCTTTTCGTAATCAATAGAACTGGCTGAAACACAAGAATCTTTATTAGCCTGACGCCAAGAATTATCAATAGAGTCACTAGTATACTAGCACTAGGGAAGTTGTATCTCCCACGAAAAGTTCTATGTTTACCATGTATGACCTCTCTATGAGCAAAAAGTGTATGGGGCTGACTTTTCGCAACTTTCTGTCTATCACTGTCAACATAGACAGAAGACCACATTTTTTTATCCAAGACGATGTCAAGCAGGCCATTTACCCGTTTTCTGGCCTCTGCAATTTCAATATCTCTATGCGCAATCTCTTGACTAAGTTTCTTATTTAAATCATTAAGAGCCAAAACTCTGCAACCTTCTTCTGCTAGCAATTTCTCAATCTTAGCAACCTTCTCTTTCTCAGAGGTCAACTCTACCAATGTCTCTTTTCCATCTTGCTCTTTATTTACCTTTATTGACTGTGTTTCATTCTCACCATTATTATTATTCACCAGCTCATCGACTTCCCCTGGAAATACAGTATTCTTCTCTTCAAGTTTATCAAAACATACATCATGTATCATTACATTGTATAATCCTTCTCGCTCATTGGTTTCCGCTTTTAATTTTTCATACATGTCTTTTCTTCGTTGGATCTCTTGTGTAAGGTTTTCCACCTCCACATGCTTAACTTTTATCTGGACCTCCAATTCTTTAACCTTCAATAGTGAAGAATCCAAACTTGCTTGTACTCTAGCAAGTTCCAGGTTTGATCTATTTAAATCACTTGTAAGTTTAGCTAATTTTTCCTTAAGTTCATTCTCTTCAGCTTTACCCTTTAAGCAATTTTTTTCCTTCCTGTCTGTTGACTCTTACTTCCTCATCTTCTAGCTTCTTTTCCTGATTGTCAGCAATTATATTGTGTATACCCTTCAATATATTGTCGTGTTCAACATGAATATTATTATACACAAATACACGAAGGTCGAACAGCAGCAACCTTGCTAAATTCCTAGCCATTCTTAAATGAGGGATGGACTGAAATCTATTCTCAGCAAAATCTCTTAGTGCTCTCGACGCACTGACCAACAATCCGTCCATCACGTGTGCTTCCAGTTCTGGTCCTTTTAATCTATGAAAATTTTTACCCTCTTGAAATAAATACTCCAATAAAGGCCACATATTATCAGGATCCATTTCGTCATCATCCATAGTGACTTACTTATTGAGATCACTGTATATGTATCAATAAACCTTTTACTCCTGACAGCTAAATAACCATACAATAAATTGCAACTATTCCTAATTACTGTCAGATCAATTTCTGTTCAAAGAACCTTTATATGGTCATATCCATATCATGGTAGTCAATACCACATGTTAATAGCCATAAACTACTTATGCATTAAATTCTACTTATATGTCATTATAGACATAAACAACATCAACAACAGAATTAAAAAGAAATCATAGAATTCAGAAGGCCTGAGGACATGAGTGACATGACACACTTTACAGAACAAACAAAAATCACTTATCTGTCAATTTTCCATTCCCTTCCGCCAAGACTTTAAATATCACATAATTCTGACGCTAAAACAGTCTATCGCCGAAAGGTATTGGATCTAGATTCTCTTCCATTCAGGTCCTCGCTTTAGTAAGGTATGTGCACGAATACTGCATAGGAGCACATGATGATCGTAACAGGAACACAGCAAACCCGCTCTTGACTCGAGCTATACTTGCAAAATGACTGGTACAACTGCACATACACTCGACTTGTACACGCTATCCTTCAGACGTTGTATCACCTCATAAACTGCTGGCTCGCTGCTTGATAATTTCGCTGCACATCTGATAGCAAATGTAGACTACAGACGTTGTTGTTTTCCACAGGCACGACACAGGACGTCACCGACAGTGCTATAAAGCTGATTGTTACCACGAATAAGGCGTTTCCCAAATGCGCCACACATGTGGCATACAAACCAGGTCACGGTTGAAGCACATGAGATTCAGGTCACGCATGAAGTTCTCTCAAAACGACTGTTGCGGGTGTCAGAACCCGAAAACAAATATATCAAATTAAACAGATATGTGGACTGTATCGATAACGATTTTATCCTTCCGTCTGTTAAATACTCTCTCAAGTTAGAGAAACTCTTGATACGCGAATGTCATATCCATTCGTTCCAATTTGAACTGGCCACCACTGTTACCGAGGATGATACTATTAAATTGTTTGATGATACTGGTCACTTGTTACGACGTGTAGAATATTGCAAGTGGGTGTGTGATAGGGTAGACACTCACACCACAAGGCACGTACATAAGAATCATGGACTGTGGTAAACGCCTGGTGACATTTAAATGTCGATTTATTAAGTCACAGCACGATCACGTTTACATTGATATACACACAGTCACATTACAAGTCATTGCAATACAATACTCTTCAACATTCATCAGCAGATCTATATCAAGGCCTAAAGTCCTCACGACTCATCTCTGCGCTATAACACTGCGCTATAATACTGCACCCAGCAGTTCACATAAATTATGGCCTAAAGTCCTCATGACTCACTTATAATACTGCACCCAGCAGTTCACATAAATTATGGCCTAAAGTCCTCATGACTCACTTATAATACTGCACCCAGCAGTTCACATAAATTATGGCCTAAAGTCCTCATGACTCACTTATAATACTGCACCCAGCAGTTCACATAAATAATGGCCTAAAGTCCTCACGACTCATCTCTGCGCTAGACTTATAATACTGCACTATAATACTGCACCCAGCAGTTCACATAAATTATGGCCTAAAGTCCTCACGACTCACTTATAATACTGCACCCAGCAGTTCACATAAATAATGGCCTAAAGTCCTCACGACTCATCTCTGCGCTAGACTTATAATACTGCACCCAGCAGTTCACATAAATTATGGCCTAAAGTCCTCACGACTCACTTATAATACTGCACCCAGCAGTTCACATAAATAATGGCCTAAAGTCCTCACGACTCATCTCTGCGCTAGACTTATAATACTGCACTATAATACTGCACCCAGCAGTTCACATAAATTATGGCCTATCCACACAGCAAAAACATTAAGTCGACATTATTCAAAGCACTACGTAGGCATACATCCTCGAAAAACACACACAAACAGCGTTGACCACTCCCGGTCCAACGCTCCGAATCCCTCTTCTCCTCTCCGGGATCACACACTCTAGTCCCGCCAAAAAAACCCAAAACGAGACTCCGCTGTTTTTGAACACAGCTCAAAAACAGTACAGAATAAATACATCTCAGCATTTGAGATAAAAGCGTTCGCACGCTTTCCTGTACTCTGTCACTCAAAATAAAAGGATATGTTTCTATTATAACGTTAAACAAACCTCAGCTTAATCAGGTATACAAGTATTGTAACTCATAATCTACTTTGCCCAAAAACATATTCCGAATTACTGCCCTTTCATAGGATCAACTTGTTACAATATCACCTTTACAGACCTCACAAAAGCATTTGACCTGGTTATTAGGGATGGACTCTCCAAAATCCACCTGAAAATAAGCTGATTAGCAACTGACCTTGAAATATGGCTATAACAAAATGACGAACCCTCGGACTAAAATCATGAATAATGCACAAGAAAACAGAGATTGTGCTGAATTGAACGATATTCAGCTTGAAACACTCTTGAAAAACAGCAGTGAGAAGATAACAAGGATTGTTGCAGTATGAAATGCACAAACTGTCATTTTTTTAACCTCACGGTCCGGAAGAATTGAAAAATGTGACGTCAGTGGTCCCTCGCCCGCCCGCACTGTGTGGATATTAATAGATACCCTAGACCTAAGGGTCTTTTATATTTGGACATACGCCCTAATATAACCGACTAGGTTGAACGGGACGCGCCTCGTCAAAACGAGGCAAAACTTTAAATAAAATAATATACAATTATACACACAAACGTCAGTCTACAAGTGAACATACTGAATGAGAGCTGATCAAAAGTACAAACCTCAACGAAGAGAAACATAATTTGAGAGAGCTTTATTTTTTGTTCAGCATTGCCCTGCTAAACCCTCTTCTGGATCTTCTTTGCCTTACTACTTACACATTCATTCAGAGATGCAGCTGAAGGAATGTGCCTTCACACTAGGTCAGATGGCCGTTTGTTTAATCTTTCAAACGTAATCGCTGATGACGCTGCAGCTGTCACTCAAAGCCAACAGGAGCTTCAGAGCTTGATGAGTCGCTTCACTCAAGCATGCAAGGACTTTGGCCTCACAATAAGTCTAAAGAAAACGAATGTGCTGAGTCAGGATGCGGGTGATGCACCAGTTATTGCTATCGATAACTATGAATTGGCAGTGGTGCACCACTTCACATACCTAAGGTCTACCATCAATGACAAACTCTCACTGGATACAGAAATTGACAGCCGCATTGGCAAAGCTGCAGCTACCTTTGCCCGCCTCAGATCGTGTGCTTTGGGAAACCCCAAACTCAAAATGAAGACCAAAGTTGCGGTATATAACGCCTATGTCACCAGCACTCTCCTATATGGCAGCGAGACTTGGACAACCTTTGCTAAGCAAGAAATAAGGCTCAATACCTTCCATTTACGATGTCTACGCCACATCCTCGGCATCTTTCGTGGAAAGATAAAGTGACAAATATCGAGGTGTTATCACAAGCTGGCCTTCAAAGCATGTATACATTGTTTAATTAGCGCAGACTACGCTGGCTTGGCCATGTCCGCCGCATGGAAGATGGTCGCATCCCGAAAGATATCTTCTACGGGCAACTAGCAGATGGCAAAATAACAGTTGGGCGAAAGCAGCTGAGGTTCAAAGATGTGTGCAAGAGAGATGTAAGGGCACTGGACATAAATCCAACAACTTTAGAGGATGAAGTCGAATCGCACCATGTGGCGATGCTATTTACGGCGCTACCTCAGATTTTGCGAAACGAAGCTCACACAACAAACCGAAGAGAGGAGAAAACGTCGAAAGGAGTATCGGGAAAAAAAGCCGCTGAAGGCTGTCACCTCATGAGCGATTTCCCATAGTCAGTTATGACTGAAGGGGCTATTACTATATATATATATATATATATATATATATATATATATATATATATATATATATATATATATATATATATATATATATATATATATATATATATATATATATATATATATATATATATATATATATATATATATATATATATATATATATATATATATATATATATATATATATATATATATATATATATATATGTCACAGATGGAAATACTGCAACAGAAATCATCCACTTGTGCCCCTCCCCTTCCAGTTTATTTTTTTGCTACATGAAGGAAGGATTCACAAGTGCAATTAACACGTGAGCCGTTTGGCAATTAAGCACGGGGAACACACAGAGAGAGCGTGGAGCATGGCGTAATAGATTCTTTGATCAGGGGCGATGTTAAGTCTGAGACGGACCCTGTATTGTAAAACTTTCAAGGGAATAATTCGCTTAGCTGATATTCGGCAAAGCGGAGATGATGAAAGTCAAGCCAGAGAGTTGTCGGCGGGAGAGGGGGTAAAATTACATTTGATTTAAGAATCGAACGGCAAATGGGCTCGGGTCTAGCAGTAGGTGTTACTTTTGCATTAAAGCATTAAAGAGCGATTGAACGGAATTTACGGATATATGCTGAGCGACTTTAATTACGCATCACTATATGAATCACTCACAAAGATGTCTGAGAATAAAATAATGGTAACATGTTTGATATCACTGGAAACAGTATCCATTGTCCGACCGATTCCCGCAATCCGCGTAGCAGTGCATGCTGCGTTAAAAAAACTACAGTCACAAATGTAAGGTAGGGGTCAAATTGAAAAGTCACAAATGTCGTTGTTGTTATTGTAACGCGCTCAGTAGCGCGTTTGGCCACCGTTGGCATCAAGGCAAGCCTGGCAGCGTCTCCGCATGGAGTTAACCAGTGTGCGTAGAAAATCCTGGGGGAGTCGATCCCATACTTCGGTTATATCGCGTAGAAAATAATCCAGTGTCTGCGGTCGTCTGTGCCGGTAGAGTTGGCGTCCAATCTCGTCCCAGAAGTGTTCAATGGGTGCCATATCTGGGGACAATGAAGGCCATGGTATGACAGCGATGTTATCGGCCTGAAGGAACGCTGTGGTGGCCCTAGCTGTATGTGCGTTATCATGATGGTACAGCTGGAGCTTGGGATGATACTGGAAGAGGGGCACAACGTGGTCCTGAAGGACATCCATATAGATGGCAGCATTTACGGAATGGTTAAAGATGTGGAGACGGGTTCGGTGATTGTAACGGAATGCGTCCCATAACATGACGCTTCCTCCTCCCCATCGGTGGGCTTCCAAAATGCAACAGTTGGCATGCCTCTCACCACTTCGTCGTCACACCCTTAGTCGCCCGTCAGTATGCGACAGACAAAAACGACTTTCGTCTGAAAAGACGATATTTTGCCATTGACGTCTCGTCCATCGTCGGTGCCTTTCTGCTTACTGGTATCGTTGCTGTCGGTGTCGTAAGGTGAGGATTAGGCCAACTCGAGGACGTCTGGCGTTGAGTCCTGCCGCCTGCAGTCGACGTCGCACGGTGTGCTCTGATATGGTTCCACATCTCCCAATAACATCTCTTGCTGTTACAGCTGCCGCCAAAAACCGATTCCGCAAATGAAGCTGCCGTATGTATGCGTCCTGTTGAGGTGTCGTAACTCTGGGTTGACCTTCACGGAGTCTATCTGCAATGGATCCAGTGGCCATTAAACGTTGTTGCAGTCGGACGATGGGGGAATGGTAGCAATTCAAGTGTCTGGATGCTTCACTGGTGGACATTCTGCCTGTTATCATTCCTATCGCTCTTTCTCTCTCTGCAGCGCTCAGGCTGGGCATGGTTTGACGACGTGTTTGTGGTTGTGGACTAAAATATTGACTGTTTTCCAGTCCGTAGTGCTCTAGGCTGAGCTCTGGGTGAAAAGAAATTAATGTTTTCAGTGCAGAATTTTTACCAGGCATCTGAATCCTGTTTTACGTGTTTCACATGTTACTCTCGTCTCCAGCTTTGCTGGCGCAAAATGACTATGCTGGCCTCTGGGCGGTGACCTTGTGAACCTTGTGTACTAATTTCGGGAACAATTGCATGACCATAAGATACTTTACCAGGCACTCGTATAGTGATGCGTAATTAAAGTCGCTCAGTATACCATGTCTCTACGATAGCCATGATCAGTTGTTCAGCAATCTATCTGAAATTCACTAGCTCGATATCATAGATTTCTCGTACCGAGTGAAAATTGTTAGATTTCAGTGGAGTTTTTCATTTTTTTGATTGCGGTAATTTATATAATAGCCTTTTAGTGATTTAGTGTGTTTAAAGTTTTCATTATATTTCACTGAGATTTTATGTGCTAATTAAATAACTTATAGCTAAATCTTTTTCAGCCGTAGAGTAAATTTAATTACTCGCTATTTCCCAGTAAGAGATGTTTTAAAGTGACTAGTACAAACATTAAATAACTGTCTACTGACGGTATATATTATTTACTTCTATCCATTTTATGTAATTTTTTAAATGACTAGTGTTCATATCACGCGTTAAAAACGATAGGATAAACTAGACACCTGTGTTTTAAATCTAATTTATAACGGTGTGGTGAAGAGGTCTTATTTTAAAAGGTGTTAGATATGATATTGATAATTTGGTTAAATGTTTATATTTTCTTTTCTAAAATCTAGGCTGACCAACCTGAGTACTAGCGGTTTTTTTATGGCCATATGAACTTATGATCGTGCGAACTTATAATTGTGTAAGCATCCATGGATATTTAATATTGATGAGCTTCTTGGTGTGACCTTTGTGGTCCAAGTTTCCTCATTTTCATGAGAGAAACCAGAATAGAACCATAAAATTATAACATTAACTGGACCAGAACTATTACCAGATTTACTTATATCAATCTCATCAGCCAGCTGTGGCGAAATATATTGTCAGCAACATTTGTGTAACTTAACCTAGCGTCTCAGCCACCTGAGGCTAAACAACATAGGAACTATATATATATATATATATATATATATATATATATATATATATATATATATATATATATATATATATATATATATATATATATATATATATATATATATATATATATATATATATATATATATATATATATATATATATATATATATATATATATATATATATATATATATGTTCTATTCATCCTACGTCGGCGATCACCATGCATGAACCTTACTCCAACCAACTGAAGACATAGATAACTTATTGTATCCAGGACAAATTAACTCACTGATTCTAGCGACTCCCGTGAAATTTGCAGTTAGCAGCTACGGCGAGTCTGGGGGCTGGATTTGGCAAAACTTTAAGTTTGACACTAAATAGTCTTATTACTTATTAGTGTATTTCCTTGGAATACCTGCGACAGCTACTGGGGTAAGCAAAAATCTGAAAGTGGCCACTGAATGGGTGTGAATTTAATGAACGGAGAAAGAAACTTATGTTTTTTTTGTTAACATTATATACTTATGGGAGTTCTTCTTTCTTTTGTTATCTCACTAATCTGAGTAGTCACGGGATAGAGTACATTGGGAACCTATTGTTATCCCATACTGACTATTTCATAACTTACTGTAAACTTTTGATCTTTTGGGTTAATTAACCTCTGTTGGGATCGTCTTTTCTTTTCCTTTACCAGAGGCGGAGAACCTATTTGATTAATTTCTTCTTTTTGCAATTTTTGTATGTAAACCATGATCTAGTAATGTATATGCTTATTGTTGTGATCTTCTATTGATTTTAAACTTTATTAAACCTTTAGTTATCGTGTCGGTCAATCCCTATCCATTGTATGTTATTCTTAGTCTGTTTTCACGTTCGTGCGTATTTGTCACAGAATTGTGTGCATGTGAGTGCAGTGTAACTTGTATTTTCGTACAAGGAGAGAAAGTGCGTCTGATTTAAATTTAGTCGTCCAAATAGGCTGGACTAGATAAATTATTCTATCCAGAGACTGTCCTTTCTCTTTTTTAAGTCTTTTTTGGCGCGTGTAATTTAAATGTTGACTATATATATATATATATATATATATATATATATATATATATATATATATATATATATATATATATATATATATATATATATATATATATATATATATATATATATATATATATATATATATATATATATATATATATATATATATATATATATATATATATATGGACCATAATTTTGCCACAACGCATGTTTTAAACGACGCATTTTGCAGCAGATATTACTGAACCATCACTGTACGGATAAAGTGGTCTAATACTGTTGTCTTTGTTGGGACACTAAAACATCTGTCCTGTTACTGTGTCGTACTCTAACATATTGGGAACCACTCGCTTAGACGAAGAATAAAACAAGTTCAAATAAAACATTTGATCTGATATCTTGAAAGAAACAGTGCGAATTATTGCATTGTAATATTTGCAAATAAAGATTGGTTATCTCGCACCTGACGCCTGGTATACGTTAAACGCCACAGGTTATCTATGAGCATGTACTTTATACAGCGAATCAGCATGTATAACGAAGCAACGTTTTGGTTACATCTACGTGTTTATAATATATTAACAACAGCAACAACAACATGAACCACGTTATTACAGAAAGTTTGAGTTTAATAAAATATTAATTTCTCAAAATAATGTTCAACTAAAGTGTTTTAACTTCTTTCTCAAAACCAAGTAATGTCTACAAGTCATCGATTTGTTTGTTTCTGATCAATAGTAAGACAGTTATTGTAATAGAGAGTTTAGAAGAAGAGAGTCAAAGATAGTGACTGACACCCTCAATAATATACTACTCGTCAAAAGTCAAGGGCCATTTAGAAAAACCTTGGTTGAAACCAGAAAACAAATCTGATATAAACGTAATTGGTATCAGTCAAAACGGCATTTATTGAGTACCAAATTGACATGTCACATAAAGAAATGGAAACACACATTCAAACGCAATGAAGCTGTGAAGTGTGTCACCCACCTTTTAAAAGTCACACAATAGATATTGGACAAATAGACATTTCAAAATCGGGTATGACCACCGTTTTCAGCAAGGCATTCAAGTCAGCGTAGACGCATCGAGTCCACACGGGTCCGAAGAGTATCCTGAGCAACAGCTTGCCATTCCTGAAGCAGAAATGCAGTCAGCTGTGCAACATCCATTGGCAGGGGGTGATTTGTTGACAATCGTCGACCAAGGACATCCCAGAGGTGCTCAATCGGAGAAAGGTCAGGTGAATGAGCTGGCCACGCCATCCTGATGATCCCATGTTGCTGAATAAACGCATTCACCACACGAGCTCGATGGGGTCGAGCGTAATCATCTTGGAGGATGGCATTACCACCTATGGCCTCCAGAGCAGGCAGAACATTTGGTCTCAAGATTTCGTTCTGGTATTTTGGGCCGGTCAAGTTGCCTTGGATGATGTAGAGTGGGGTCCTGCCGTGTCTGTAGAAACCTCCCCAGACCATGACAGAACCCCTACCATAACGATCCACCTCTCGAATTGTGTCAGTAAATCGCTCTTCTGGTGGACATCCTAGGAAACGTGCACTGTGGTTTCCTAGACAATTTGCACATTTTCTGTTTATATTTCTTGTTCTGTAATCTTTATCATCTTCTACTAATTTGCAGTGATCATAGGTGTAGTCCCCTGCACAATATCGGCATTTAGGCTTACTTCTACATGTTCTTTTGGTGTGGCCAAATTTCTGGCAGTTTGAGCATTGAATGACTGGTGGTATGTAAGCGTATGTTTTGATTTTAGTACTGCCGCTGAAAAAATGTGATGGTATTTCTCGCCCTTCTAATGTAACTATTATTACAGTTGAAGTCCCTAATTGTTGCGATATCCTTTCCAGTTTAAGAATCCTATATTTTGGATTTTCTGTTTGTAGTCTAGTTCTTATTTCTTCCTCTGGAACTGTCACAGGTATTCCTTTAATTACACATTTCCTGGTTTCTTTGACTAATTCTAGCCTAGCTTTAATGCTGTGTGCCAATTCTACTTGAACAGGACTGACTTCAATTTGTTTTATTAAAGCTTTTGACTTTTCAGTCATGTTCATTGTGAGTATGATGCCAAAATTTGTTCTTTTTATGTGTGTTATTGACCCATTATCTATAACTGTTTCTAGTACATTAATGATCTTACTTTCTGGTAATGCTCTAATACTTACCACTTTGCAAGTGATTTGAAAAATCCTTAACCTTGGGAGGTTTTGTTCAACTTTATGAGTAGGCCTATTTATTTGTTGGTCTTTCATATGGTTCTCAACACCCTTATTCTTTGAATCAATGTTCCGATTATTGGTTTTCTCTATCATTTTACTCTGACATCTTCATTTTTTCTTAATTGTTTACTTTGAAGCTTGTATCTTCTGTCCTTCCTTTTCTCTATTTGTATTCCTGATTTCCCCTTGATCATCATTATGTGAGTCAGCTTGTACTATTTCAGCCAAAGATTTTCTGGATATACTACCTGTTTTCAATCTTGTAGGAGGTGGCATGTCTTTTAGAATAATTGTCCTTATTTAACTTCACTTTAAATGTAAAGTATATTATTTAGTAGTTTTGTAAGTAACGAAAATTTCAAATTCAAAAATGGCGCCTTTGACTTTCAAAACATGGAAAGTCGCGGATGCAAAAGTAATTATTAAAAAAAAACTAAGTGTTAACCAATCTTAATTATTCAATATTCTTAAGAACGACATGACCTTGAATCCAAGATGGTAGTAGGCAGCTGATAACGGACAGATTCTAGAAATGATGGAAAATCTTGGGCGAGTTCAATAAAATTGAACGAATTATAAGGTGAGCTCACCTTCCGATAAGAAATTGAAGCTAAGAATCTTGATACGAACGGGTTGAAGTAAATGTTCAAAAGACTACGACCAATGGCAATGGATGGAGCCTAAGAAGTAACTACTTTTGAAATTGATAACATTGCCTTGTTTGACTTATCAACGTAAGCAGAATTATTAAAAGAAAACTTATAAGATTCTAAGGATAGAATCAATTAAAGCTTGAGAACCCTTTGTAGACAACGTCTTCCAGTGAATTATCTCTATTTGGTTCGCTGTTGAGAATTTGGTTGTATTCAAGTTCGTGCCTTGGGTATGTTGGGGTCACTTCACAATATTCAGGATAATCAAATAACATGTCATCTGAGAAAGAATCCTCAGACATTACCCACCATGATCATTACCAACGCTATACATAAAACTCACGAACCAAACATACGAACCTGTAACAGCTGCATGTGATGTTTACACGAGCAGCTGAACACTGATTGCTATGACATGTGTCTAAAGTAGAAGTTATTATTGGCTTGAATAAACCTGACGTGTGGAAGATAAAAGATTATGAAGTTTGTGTAAGGAGACATTGTACAAGGGAACGGAGTTGTCACGTTGTTGCTATTGATAGGGAACAGCGTGTGTTTGTTGTGTAGTTTTAATTGTTACAAGGATCGATGTTATTTCTGATCCAAGAAGTTGTCGTAGTCCCAGAAGAGAAGTTAGCATTATTTGAGTAATGATAAGTTGCCGAGATAATTAATAATTTCTTGTATTTCTTGTACCTCATTTAGATGTCATGTACTAGTTGTGATTATATTACGTCGAGATTGACACAGTCTTTGAGTTTACTTTTTGTTATTTACATTGTGGAAACTTGTCCTCCAGACTGCGTTGTCGGTGTTGTTGTTAATGTTGTTAGATTAACGGTAACAGCTACAGTGTCGTTGTTGTAAGGGACCAAGGTGTGCAGGTAGGCGCCTTTTGTATCGTGACAACATCCAAGAAAAAAACAGACAGCGTGAATAAATATAGCCAACGAGTGGGACTGATCATAAACCTCAGACCAGTGACAATCGGGAAAAGATCGATGGACTTCTGGAAAGAAAGATGATACTGGGAATGACTAGAAACCGACTAACCGGGTTGGCACCCCGTAAGCTGTATACAATTGCTACAGGACCCAAAAATGATAGATGCCCCCAGGATTCACCGAAAGGGGGTGGGGGGGGGGAGAATGATGAATCCACAGACGTCTCATTGGAATCGACCAGACCCGTTACGCGGACTTTGAGCTCCGAACAGCAGCTAGAATTTCCATGTTCCCGTGGTAGGAAATGCTCTACTCAGAGAGGAATGAAAATCCACAGAAAGAAAAAGGGGTGGAGAGTTCATAAGAGGGAGATCAACAGCGCTCTGTCTCGACGGGTAAGACGTTAGAAGAACGCAGCCATGAGTCAATCGACAGTGCTGAGTACATTCAAGTTGATCTGCCTGATGATGATATCACACACTTCTTGGACGGGAAGAGAGATGCAATCAAGTTTCTACCTGCCAGTGCAAAAGGGCTTTGGGAACAGCTGAACGAAGCCTTGTCAAAAGAGTTGGATAACAGCCTGAAGCAGATAATTTTGGAGAAGAAGCTGGAAATCATCGGCGACATAATATATCTTCACTGTCTCAAAGTGTTTGGAGTCACGGAGGCAAGAGAAAGTAACCCACCGCAAAAACATAGAACACAAATTACAATAGAAGAAATCAGAAAACAGAAGAAGCATGCCCGAAAACTGTTCAAGAACGCAGCGGCCACAGAGAAGGAAGGGTTACGACAGGTTTGGGGGCATCTGAAAGACCAACATAATGCCGTTTGTAGAGCAGAAAGGTTGTGCAGGAAGAGAAGGAAGACTCGAAGGGATAGAGAAAGATTCTTCAGGGAGCCCTTCAAGTTTGCCAAAGAACTGTTTGAGCAGCCACGGTCGGGTACGCTAAACATCAGGAAAGAAGACATGGAAGAACACCTTAGAATGACATATTCAGATGGTCGCAAAGATGAGCCGATCAGCAGCATGGCAGGCCTTAAATGGCCGAGTAAGCCAGGAGCTGAATTTAACACCAAGCCCCCAACGATGCACGAAATATAAAGCATTGTCCAGAAAGCTCGGTACAAGTAAGCTCTAGGTCCTAATGGTGTTCCATTTGTTGTGTGTGCCCTGAGGTGCTCAAACGACTGCTCCGCTTACTGAAGAATGCTTGGACAACCCAACTTGTAAACAAGGAATTGAGAAAAGGCGACCGGGGTCTACATCCCGAAGGAACAAATCTCCACAGTCAGTTCAGGCCAATCTCACTACTTAATGTGGAAGGGAAGATATTCTTCTCAGTGATGGCAAAAAAGCTCACTACATACCTCCTGGCAAATGGGTACATTGAAACTACCATCCGGAAAGGAGGTATCCCAGATACACCAGGGTGTCTAGAACATGTCACAATGATATGGGAAGCAATTCAAAAGGCAAAGTCGGACAGAGCAAACCACCATGTAATCTGGTTGGATCTAAAAAATGCTTATGGATCCGTTCCACACCAGATGTTGTGGCAGGCCCTAGAAATGTATAATGTTCCACAAGAGATTGCTGCAATGCTAAAGCTGTATTTCGCCGGGTTCTCTGTCAGATTTTCAAACAGAGAGTACACAACGAAGTGGATTGGCTTTGAAGTTGGAATTGAGATGCTTTTCATGTTGGCTATGCAGATGATCCTCAATGCGGCTGAAGGAATTGCTATAGGTCCAAAGCTCAGTGGAATGTGTCTCATGCCACCGCTCAGGGCATTCATGGATGACACAATAATTCTGACATCAGATGAACATCAGGCTCGGAGGATGTTAGCACGCCTGGATGAACTAATCAGCTGGTGCAGAATGAGCTTCAAACTCAAGCAGTCGAGAAGCCTGTCGGTCAGGAAAGGGAAGATAGCGGAGGTCATATTCATGGTTTCCAACCAAAGAATCCCTACTGTCATTAAGGAACCTGTTAAAAGTTTTGCCAGGGTGTACGCTGCCTCATTAAAAGATTAGAAGGCAGTGCAACAGACAATATAAATGGCAGACAGAGGGCTACATATCATATCCAAAGCAGACTCCTAGGAAAATTCAAACTGTGGTGCCTCCAGTTCATGTTGATACCTAAGTTGCTGTGAGCACTTCTTATATATGAAATAAGCACCAGTACAGTGGAAGCTATAGAGCAGAAGGTCAACAAGTTCATGCGGAAATGGCTAGGGCAACCATCAGGTTTGTCAGACGTAGCCCTGTAATGCAAAAAGTCAAAATGTGTGCTTCCTGTCAAGTACGTTTGTTGAAGAGTACAAAGTGGGAAAGGCAAGGCTTGCAATGATGCTGCGCGAGTCAGCAGATGAAGTGGTTAAGTCTATTCAGCCAGCACTGAAAACAGGAAGGAAGTGGAGAGTGGAAGAAGATGTTGATGCTGCCCAAGAGTTACTCAAACTGAAGGAGGTAATCGGATGCACACAGACACAAAGACGGGGGTTTGGCCATGGAGATTCCGCTAACTGTCCAAGGCATTAAGCAGGGAGCGCAGAGGGATGTTAGTTCAGGGGATACGAGGGGCTGAGAATAATAAGAGGTTGAACAAAGCAGTGCAGCAGGCTGAACACGGCCAGTGGACTGCATGGGAAGGAGCCCTGAAAAGGTCCTTGTCATAGAATTATATATGGGATATGGCACCTCTTAGGCTCAGCTTCATTATTAGATCAATGTATGACCTCCTGCCATCGGCCACAAACCTTGTGAGATGGGGACAGTCAAAAGATGAGCAGTGCTCCCTGTGACAGGAAAAGCAAAAATTTAACACATGCTTTCAGGTTCCAATGTGGCATTAGGGTAAGGGCAATACACATGGTGCCACAACAAAGTGCTAAGTGAACTGGCTCCGACATTAGATCTATAAAGGATGAAGGCGAATAGCGAAGTCAAGCCGAGCACCGCAAATATATACTTTCTCAGAGCAGGAAAGCAGGCACACCCCAATCGGAGTAAATTAGGTAGCAATTTACCATTTCTTCTTGACTGTGCAAATGACTGGGACATGGCGGTAGGCCTACCTTGACGAGGGGCATATCCAGAGAGTATCAGGAAATCTCGAAGACGGCGGTATATAGTGCTGCATTCTTCATCATTGCAGCAGGTTATAATGATTGAACTGACTGTGCCATTTGAATCCAGATTGAGCAACCAACATTCTTTCAAAGCGGCAAAGTATAGTGACCTGGCGCGGATCTGAGACACGATGGGTTCACTGCAAGGGTTATGGCTGTTGAGGTGGATGCAAGAGGGCTCGTAGCTGCGTCAGAGTATGATTCATTGAAACTGTTGGGGCTGAGAGGACAGTCGAGAACAAGGGCACTGAAGAAGCTTAGAGAAACTGCGGAAAGTGCATCATGCTGGCTGTGGAACAAATGTAGTACGCTATGGAACTCGGGACAGTAAAATCTAGCCCCCACCTACGGTATAGGAAACATCCTGAAATTTTTCTTAGTCCGCAATACATCGAGCTTTTCATTGTATTGGTGAAAGGACGGCGGCCGTGCATTTTATTAGTTAGATTTTAGAAGCCGGCTCGCAAAGAATTCACGCCTCGTCGGCTTCACAAAGGCGTGTCAGTGGCGTGCTGTGGAACGACCACAACAATTTGTCTTCACTTTGTTACTTTCACAATTGCATCCTACAGGCGGAATTGTGGATTTTAAAGTTGCATCCATGGTGGAAAAGGTTCATTTTCAACACAAGAAAACAGGAAGCTGAGCCACTTAGGAGTCATGACCCAGGTGGACCAGCCCCCCCTTAGAATGCAAAGGAGAATAATGGGCCGAAACACGTGTTCGACGGGGGGAACTTCTTCTTAGATGATCAGATTGCCTCCTGTTGTATCGCTCTGTAGAGTGTTTCCTATCAAGAATTCACAGGTCATGAAACTCAATGTAATTAAACCTGAGCCTATATAAATAAGACATCAAAAACTGGAACAAACAGATACATTTACATGTCTAGGAAACATGGTAATAGACGTTAGTATTGGGATGAACAAAGCCAGACCAGCCAGCGCAAATCTAAACAACATTTGTTAATCTTCACAATGTAGCACAACATCAAAATTAGATGATACGAGAGTTGAATATTTTCTGTACTTTTGTATGGCGCAGAGGGCCGGAAAGTAACGGAAAAGGAAATGCTTATATATATATATATATATATATATATATATATATATATAATATATATATATATATATATATATATATATATATATATATATATATATATATATGATATATATATATATATATATATATATATATATATATATATATATATATATATATATATATATATATATATATATATATATATATATATATATATATATATATATATATATATATTACTGTTCAAAAAAAGAAACGCATAGCTACTGAAGGCACACACATAGCCATAATTTTGACATTCAATAACTTTTTTAATTTAATGAGTTAATTGTTCAAATTGCACACAAGAATACCTTACGGTAAACCAATCAATTGACAGTTGTTTTGCATCTGGGTCACGAGAGTTTTTCGGCGTACGGGCTTTCCCGTTAGTATGGTGTGTGGCATCCTCTTGCATCGGTCAGCGACTGGCATCTCCTGGGCATGGAAGCGATCAGTCGTCTGATGTGGGCATGTGGGATGGCTGCCCACTCTTCCTGGAGTGCCTGGAACAGATCACGACTATTGGCTGGAGCAACGTCTCGGCGACAAACACGTCTATGCAGCTCATCCCACAGGTGCTCAATCGGACTCATGTCTGGAGACAGGGATGGCCAGGGAAGGGTGAGAATGTTGTTGGTAGTCAGGAACTGCGTGGTCAACCGTGCACAATGGGGTCTTTCGTTGTCCTGTTGAAACACAGACCAAAAGTGGAAGGACATGGGGTCGAAGAATTTCATTGACGTATCGTTACGCATTCAAGCCTCCTTCAATGTGCACCAATTGACTTTTTCCGTTGTAACTGATCACTCCCCACACCATTGCACCTCCACCACCGTGCGGCGGAGCTTCATCAACGCAATTTTGGGCAAAACGTTCATTTCGCCTACGGTAGACCCTACGCCGTCTATCATGACGCTGCAACAAAAGAAAGATTCGTCACTAAACCAGACACGTCTCCATTGATTGTCAGCTGCCCAGGGACGATGCTGGTTGGCCCATAGAAGTCGATTTTGGCGATGGCGGTGCGTAAGGACAGGTCCTCGGTGAGGTCGTTGTGCCCACAGTCCAGCGTCAAGCAGTCTATTCCGGACAGTTTGATCAGACACATGACGTCCTGCAGGCAATGAGTGGGCAGTTGAGGAGGCTCTTGTAAACCTGTCTATGAGGTGACGAAGCCGAATAAAGCGATCCTCCGCTGCTGTTGTCACTCTGGGTCGTCCACTGCGATGCCGGTCTTCAACTGAGCCAGTGGCTTGGAACCGGTGCCAAAGTCGACGGATGGTACTCTGATGCACGTTTAGATGCCTGGCAACCTGACTTTGACTTTCGCCTGCATGCAGTCGGCCAATAGCATGTTCCTTAATTTTATCGATAGAGACGCCATAAATGTCTGCTTGAAAATGAAATGAATTTTTTTTTATGTAGCGTTATCCTTTTATAGGGTTTCAGTTGCGTAGTCAGTGAATAGTGTTCACCCCAAATTTTGTTGCTTTCACGTGCGCGCAACATGAACTGTGGTCAAAAATTGCGCCATAAACACTATTGACCACTGCGATGTAACGATTACAAAAACGAACGCAATTCAGGTCAACACGTGCATTTGACACTGTAAAGAACATATGAGGCTGGTCTTTATATACCCTAGCACCAAATTTTACTTACAAACTCATAAAAACGCGCCCTCGGATAGCTATGCGTTTCTTTTTTTGAACAGTATATATATATATATATATATATATATATATATATATATATATATATATATATATATATATATATATATATATATATATATATATATATATATATATATATATATATATATATATATATCAGCAATTAAAAATAGGATCAAACATGGACACGAAATGGCATGACTAAAGCTGCACATTTTTAAGTGATGCTGTCGCTAATAAGTTGTACCTACAGGTTAATTAAAGTGAGTTGAAATACAACTGATCCAGCAGGACCTGGCTTAGCTTTGTGCCTACACACCAGTAGTGAAACATGAATACTTGGGCCACCACTGTTACCTGACCTGCACATTGTGTTGGTAGACTAGTTGCCAGATTGCAACTGTGTGTCTAATGAACATGACTGCTGGCTGGCCTTATCATTGTAGCCTTAAAGACCAGGAGCACAAAGATAAGTCACAGAAGATACAAGATACCACAACATAACTTTTTTCAGAGGTCGCATGTTGAAAACGACAAGGACTGTAGACAGTTTTATGCAAATATTTTATTGCTCTTATCTCTAAAGTGATTGATTTGGTTAACTTTGAGGTTGTTAACTTTGAGGTTGTTAACTTATTTTCTATGTATGTTTTCTGTGTTCTGTAATTGTAATTTGTAGGGATACTGATAATACGTAATTGGATGGTCGATATTGTTGATAAATCATTTATGCTTGTGCATTGAGTGTGGGTCATTGGTATTGAGGAATGTTATTATCACCACTGTTGCAAACGTGATTGTTGAATACTGTGTGCACTGTCACTCACCACACAGCTCACGTACGAGTCATGGATGTCAATAAAGGTTGTAAACGCCTGGAACAGTTCGATACTGTTTATTACGTTACAACACACAACGAAGTCACGATGACATCAACAAAGACACAATTCATGATAACTCAAATGCATCTGGCATACAAATTCTCCACCTGTCTCAAACTCCTCAAAGACTGCACAACACGGCAGTTATATTAATTATGGCCTTACAAATCTCTACATGTCTCAAACTCCTCAAAGACTGCACAACACGGCAGTTATATTAATTATGGCCTTACAAATCTCTACATGTCTCAAACTCCTCAAAGACTGCACAACACGGCAGTTATATTAATTATGGCCTTACAAATCTCTACATGTCTCAAACTCCTCAAAGACTGCACAACACGGCAGTTATATTAATTATGGCCTTACAAATCTCTACATGTCTCAAACTCCTCAAAGACTGCACAACACGGCAGTTATATTAATTATGGCCTTACAAATCTCTACATGTCTCAAACTCCTCAAAGACTGCACAACACGGCAGTTATATTAATTATGGCCTTACAAATCTCTACATGTCTCAAACTCCTCAAAGACTGCACAACACGGCAGTTATATTAATTATGGCCTTACAAATCTCTATATGTCTCAAACTCCTCAAAGACTGCACAACACGGCAGTTATATTAATTATGGCCTTACAAATCTCTACATGTCTCAAACTCCTCAAAGACTGCACAACACGGCAGTTATATTAATTATGGCCTTACAAATCTCTACATGTCTCAAACTCCTCAAAGACTGCACAACACGGCAGTTATATTAATTATGGCCTTACAAATCTCTACATGTCTCAAACTCCTCAAAGACTGCACAACACGGCAGTTATATTAATTATGGCCTTACAAATCTCTACATGTCTCAAACTCCTCAAAGACTGCACAACACGGCAGTTATATTAATTATGGCCTTACACATCTCTACATGTCTCAAACTACTCAAAGACTGCACAACACGGCAGTTATATTAATTATGGCCTTACACATTTCTACATGTCTCAAACTACTCAAAGACTGCACAACACGGCAGTTATATTAATTATGGCCTTACACATTTCTACATGTCTCAAACTCCACAAAGACTGCACAACACGGCAGTTATATTAATTATGGCCTTGCACATTTCTACAGCCCTGATCAGGCATTCCCTTAGGAAAACACCGCCATACACTTAGAAAACACAGGGCTTGCGACCACACCGGTCTACGCCCAAAAACACACTCTTCTGACAGCACACTCACAGGGCACACCCTGTGAACCCTTGTCATGAGACTCAGTTGTTTTTAGAACACCACTCACAGTACATGCCGCTTAGCCGCGAGAACTAATCACCCCCGGCTCAAAACACTACAAGATAAATATATCTCAACACTAGAGATAAACAGCGTTCTTCACGCTTTTCTTGTACTCTGTCTCATGACTCTAGGAGAAGATATTTTTAACAAATCGATTCCTAATCGGCAAGCAAGTACCATAATTCAAAAATTCAATCTGTCCCACAACATACTAAGATTTTCTTCCCTTTGACCTTAACATTTACACCGCCCCTGGGGAAAAAAATGATTCTATCATTTTTTCTAAAACAGTTACATCAACAAAAAATCAAGGGAGAGCAAAACTCTAATACATACCTACAAAAATTAACTTATGTTAAGGGAAAAGAATATACCTACATAAAATATCAACATTAAATGAAAAAAATAGAAAATGGAGCATCCAACGTAATCGTCTAAGTACATCAGAATTAATCTAATACAAAACCAAGTTACGTATATTGGACCCAAATGAAAACAGGAAACAATCAATAGCAAGAGAAAGGACAAGATCAAGCAAAAGAAGAATGATCTATAATGCAGTAAAGTAAGAAATCAGAATATGAGTGGGGAAAAAAAAATACCACGTGTTAACAATTAAGTCAAACAACTCTACACATATAAAATAAATACCACCATTACATCTGGATACATTATATCACACCATGTAATTAACTTAACAATACAAAGAATAAAAGTATAAGTGTCAAAAGAAGAAGAAGTGCACAAATAGAAACAAGTGAAGCGAATATGACACATGGGAGCATAAACAAGACATTAACCAATACCGAAAAGATAACAGAAAAGATGGAACGAAATGAAGAATAACCGGCAAAGGCAGACAGAAAGCAAAGACACGAATGAAGAGAAAGTCAATAACAATACATACTAATAACAGTCTCAATCAAACAAGGTATTGTAATCAATAAATACAATCATAACAGAAAAGCATCGAAGAAAAAAAAAAAAAATTAATGTATATATGTATACAAAACATAGAAGAAAGCTATAACTAAATACAGCATAATAAGTAATTTAACTAAGTTAAAATTATTCATAACTAACAATAAATTGATCTAGACATCACGCAAACAAAAAATGTTAACGCTATCAAAAAGTTTTGGCTGACGTATAGTCACGCGATAGATAAAGAATACATCATAATATCAACAAACAACAAAAAAAACTTATTAGAGAACCAATGTCAATGCACACAATCAACCATAACGCACAGTCAAGCGTTGGGACCAGAAAAATTATTAAATGTTTGAAAACAAAAAAATCAATTTTTCCCAAAAAAAGTACAATGTAAAAATATTTCGCAACGATAAGTTACACCGAATAGCATTTCATATTTAAGTAAATTAGAGCTATAATTAATAAACTAATAAAGAAATTATTTCCAACAAAATTAATTGACATTTAAAAAAAAAATCTCTATCTCTATGTAAACACCAATCAATACACGTACGTTCTTTTTTTTTTCTCTTTTTTTTCTTCTAAAAAAATACGTCATAGAAAAATCACATGGACAACATACTGTTAACTACATACAAAGTTATAAATATATAAGTACAACATAATTTAAATAGAGTATGTGATATAATTATCTGTCTAGATTCAGGTATCGTTCTAGAAAAATCAGTGTTTCGGACTACATTATCAAATTCAAATACAAAATTTTCAATAATACAATCAAGTAACGTTTCCAAAATTACATTTAACTGTAATGTTTACTGTTTATTATCAGAGTGTACTAATATATTAACCAATTATGGGAACAACACTCGAGAAAAAAGTTAACCAGAGACTTCTCTGAAGATGACTACCGCACCATATTAACTAATGAGTTTGTGCATTGGCTGGCAATCTCATCATGTAAAAAAAAAAAATTATCTCAAAAAACACAGCTGCAAAAATTCCAAGTTCAACACAGTAGTACAAAAATAAATAATATGGACCAAATATACATAGTCTTATGACTTAAATGTGGAGATATCATAATCCACCGCTTACATCATCAGGTTAAGAATAAGTCGGTACAAACTGTTATGTTACACATTATTTCAATCATAACACGTACAATATTCATCAAAATACAATAATATAAGAATCACAAGAAAAATCTAATAATAAGACATCAGAACATCTTCATAAGAAAACACATGATATTCGAATACAATCGCATAAAATACTATGCTATACAATACAATAATATTTACTGTTCTAAAAAAACTTAAACAGAAAAAAAAAAAAAAAAAAATCTCCAGCGGACTTGTAAACATGTCATCACGCCAACAAGTAACATATCCCTTGCGTAGTTAGCACGGGGACAGGTTCCGCTTGAACAGATACACCTGAGCGCGAAGGCGACCCACTTTCTTGACAGCTACCGTAAACATGGGGAGCGCTGAGTTTTACCGTAAAGCTGTGAATAAATACAAATGAAAATATCCCTTTTAATCACTTGTGAGATTTAATTAGGGGAAACGCAAATTCAATCACACGATTACCCAACTCTGTGGCTGTGAACCTCTGGTTTCTTCACGACACCATCAACTCTTCCATCATCACTGGTACTCAACATGGGATGCTTAGGAACAGCCTGACAATAACTGGAGGTCGTCCCTGCTGTATTCTGTAATAAACTTTTACACTTAACACAACGAGATGCTATCTCGACATCAAAATTAGAATAAGCAGTACCATTCAATAGACGATTATTATTCTTATTACCCTGCTTATAAAACATCTTAAGCTTCCGCTGAGGAAAGTCACTCTGGCGATGTGAAGTGAAATTTGGGAATTCATTCTGTTTATAAAAAACATTGCCATTTCCTCTATTGTGATCATTGTTATTTTTATGAATCAAGTTAGCATTGTTTTTATTACTCTTTTTCCTTTGACATATATATCTATCAAAATTGTTTTCTTCCAGAAAAATTACTGTACGACTCTTTAGTTGTTCCAAAATTCTTACATTCAAAATTGTTTGATCTGTTAAATTGCCTCTTATATCTTTGAGGACAAAAATCATTATTTGCTGAATTCCCTTTGTACTTTTCGACCTCAGGGTTATTTCTCTTATGAAGACTGTTTTTATTTTTCTCTGTTGGAATATGCTTACTAATTGCGTCAAACTGACTGAGCTGAGTTTGACAAGTAGTAGGACTGACAGTATCTTTATTGCTCTGCACATTATGGTCCTCCTTTTTAGGACGGGTGTTAATAGTTTTATTTTCTGCTGTCAACCTATGAAAATTTCCATCAGCAGATAAATGTTTGCTCTTAAGGGGTTTGACCCGAATTTTATGACCTTTCTTTTCTTGATCAATTGTTTCTGTAGACTTATCTTGGTTATTCTGACGCCAAGAATCAGCATTAACAGCAATGTTGTCATAAATTCGTGTGAAATTATAATTCCCACGAAAGGATCGTTGTCCATTTTGTCTGACCTGTCTGTCAGCAAAAAGTGTATGTGGCTGACTTTTTGCAGTAGTGGCTTGTTGAAAAACAATTTTCTGTCTATCGCTGTCAACATGCACAGTAGAACAACTGTTCTTGTCTAAGAAAAAATCAAGAAGACCATCTACTCTCCTTCTAAGATTTGTTATTTCAACCTGTTTATGTGAAATTTCATCACTAAGCTTCTTATTCAAATTCTGAATTCTAGCCATCTTCTCTTTCTCAGCCTTTAACTCTTTTAATCTCTTTTCCTCATTGACTTCTTTATTTGTTCTCCTCTGTGTCAACTCTATCTGTAGTGCCTTGGTTTCACTATCCTGGCTATTTATAAGCTCAATAACCCTTTCTGGTAATACCGCATTCTTTTCTTTAACTCATTAACTACCGCAAGCCGATGGGGGCGGCTTACGAAAGAAACACATTTGGACGGCAAACTGGTCCCATCGGCTTTCTAAGTTTAGTAAGATAACGAATGAAATATATGACGAAACACATTCTGATCTGGTTCGAGATTTTAATTTAACACCGGAAAACGACATTCCAAAGCGTGGGTAAATTTGTGCTTCTCAAAAGTGATATTATATTCATATTTATTACACGTTTCAGGTTAGTTACCAAATCGCAAAACTGTTTACTATGGCAACGAATGATATCGCCACAAAAAACGCACGTACACCTCGTCTAACTGCTGAACAGGCTAGAAACTTATTTCAGCAATTGATTGATTGTTCTAGCGACGATGACAGTGAAAACAATGTGGACATTTATTCAGGTAGTGAATTGTATGGCAGTGATGATAACACTAGAAGTGAAAATTCAAGCAATGAAGATATTAGAAGTCCTGGGCCATCAGTGGGTCGTAAAAGAGCGAAAACCTCGGTTAGAGTTACCAATAGTGCAGGAAATAGTGCAGGAAATACTGTAGGCCTAGGCCTAACTAAAATTAGAGAACAATGGGATCAAGTGACTGAGGGTGAAACAACAAATAGTTTTTATTTTGATCCAACTCATGAACCAGGTTTGCAAGCAAATCTTGATGCAAGTTCCTCTGTACTTGATTGCTGGCTTACATTGCTGACACCAGATGTTTTACATTCTTTGGTCAAAGTAATAAATGATTATGCTGAAGTAAAGAATTCAAAACCCCCATCTTCAAACAGATCTTCGTCTGCTGCTTGGAAACCTGTCACTGACTATGAGCTTTTGAAATTTTTCGCAGTAACAACTGCGATGGGTTTAGATAAAAAGCCATCGGTAAAAGATTATTGGGCACATACACCTCATAATTATACACCCTGGTATGGCAATATGTTTTCAAGATCTAGGTTTGAAATAATTTACCATACAATGATGCATGTTGGAGATGCTGATTCAGAAGGGAAGGACAAAATAGAGCCTTTTTTAAAATTTGCTTGTAGCGAAGTTCCAGGATGCATTTTATCCATTTCAGAATTTAGCCATTGATGAAATGGTTATTGGGTATAATGGACGCTGGAAACACAAGCAGTACAATGCAACAAAGCCAAGCAAGTATCACATTAAGACCTTTGGATTGTGTGATTCTGCCACTGGATATGTCTATTCTGTATTGACATACTTTGGGAAGAATACATCATATATTCTTGCTAATGACTCTACAACAAGTCAGGCGGTGAAGGTATTTGATTTCTTGCTGCAAGGAATTGGGAAGGGCCACCATGTATTTGCTGACAGATACTACACTGTGGATACAACTGATAACCNATCTNTTGAGTAGGGGCATTCATTATACTGGCACAGTCAACATCAACAGAAAAAATTTTCCACTTCAACTGAAGACCCTCTCCCTCCATCACCGAGAAGCCAGGTGGTACAAAAATGGTGATGGATCTCAGATATGTGTTGCTTGGCGAGACAAAAAGGCAAAGAAACCATGTATTGTTGTGTCCACTGAAACATCAGTTGAGATGGTGCAAGTCACAACTCGACATCACAACTTAGTCGAAAAAAACCCCAACCAGTACACCAGTACAATTTTTGCATGAATGGATGTGACCACAATGATCACATGGTAGCTTACTATGGCAATTTCCAAAGAAAAACTAGAAAAATGGTGGAAGAAAATTTTTTACTGGATTATAGAGGTGTCCCAGGTAAATGCCCATATATTGTACACCCTCAGTCATGCTGATGAGAAGTCAGTGTCATTGAAATTTTTCAAAGACAAACTGATTGATCAGTTGACTGAGAAGGCTGCCTCCATAACTCCACCTGATCTAGTAGATACCAGTAGCAACAAGAAAGGTAGGAAATTGTTAGGAAACAAAGTTAAAAGATTTGAGGGTGCAAAGCACATTGTGGATTACACCGACAAAGATAGGAATTGTATAGTGTGCTCAACACCTGCGAAACGAGTCCGAACCAATTTTTATTGCATCGGTTGCCCCGAAAAAACCATCTCCATCCAGAGAGCTGTTTTAGGCTGTACCATACGCATGATCCTTCTGCTGTAACTTACTAAAGACATTGACAAACTGTAAATAAGTTATAGATAATGTGCTTTGTCAAAGGAGCTATTTATTCAAAATTTCTGAGATTTTTTGGAAGTGGTGTAGGTGTGATAATGTAAGTCATTAATAGTGTATTTATTAGCTATTGTGTGTGTTCTTGGGCTTGTTTTTCTTGCCATGGATATACTACATGAAAATCACCAAGAAAAGAAATTAGCTGCCTCAGGAATAAGCAAGTTCCAGGTAAGTTGATAATTTAAAGAAAATGTTGCATGCTTTTTCTTTCTTTCAATCATTTTACATTACTACTAATATCCACCACATTAAGTAAACTTTCCTTTTATCAGCTTTAGGCAACAGTACATTCATTTGTCATCAAAATGACATATCAGTAATAAAAATCTGTTTAAAATTAATAAATCTGCAGCTTAAGTTCTCCAAACACTTACAGGGAGAAAATGAGGAAAAAAATTTCAGACATTTTTTGGGAAGTGGCATAGGTGTGATAATGTAAGTTACCAATAGTGTAAATATTAGTCAGTGTGTGTGTTCTTGGGCTTGTTTTTCTTGTTATTGGATATACTACATAATAATCACCTTAAAAAAAGGCATTACCTACCATAGAAACAAGAAATTTGAACATAAGTTGATAATTTGGAAACAAATTTGAATTGATTTTTGTCTGTCAATCATTTTATATTACTATTAATATCTACCATACTAAGTAAACTTTCCTTTTATCAGCTTTAGGCAACAGTACATTCATTTGTCATCAAATTGACATATCAGTAATAAAAATATGTTTAAAATTAATAAATCTGCAGCTTAAGTTCTCCAAACACTTACAGGGAAAAAATGAGGAAAAAATTTCAGACATTTTTTGGGAAGTGGCATAGGTGTGATAATGTAAGTTACCAATAGTGTAAATATTAGTCAGTGTGTGTGTTCTTGGGCTTGTTTTTCTTGTTATTGGATATACTACATAATAATCACTTTAAGAAAGGTATTACCTACCATAGAAACAAGAAATTTGAACATAAGTTGATAATTTGGAAACAAATTTGAATTGAATTTTGTCTGTCAATCATTTTACATTACTAATAATATCTACCATATTAAGTAAACTTTCCTTTTATCAGCTTTAGGCAACAGTACATTCATTTATCATTAAAATGACATATAATTCATAAAAATATGTTTAAAATTAAGAAAACTACAGATAAAATTCTACATACACCTACAGAATGAAAATGGGAACAAAATTTAATTCGGCCACAGTGTGTTTTTTAATTCGGTAGTTAATGTGTTAAGTTGGCGACCGAGGACAATGTTATAGTTTAATAGACCAACAAGTGTTTTATTATAGGACTTTTCAAGTTGCCTCTTATCTTCCAACTGAGTTTTCAACTCTTTGATTTCGCTTACTGCAGACTTCAAACTTGCGTGCACCCCAGCAAGTTCCGAGTTTGATTTATCCAAATCATCTGTGAGCTTAGCCAATTTTTTCTGAAGTTTACTCTCTTCAGCAATATTCTTTGAACACTTTTTTCTTTCCTGTCTGTTGACTCTTACTTCCTCATCTTCTAACTTTTTTCCCTGATTGTCAGAGATGCCGTAGAAAATTAACGTGTGTATATTTCTTACTATATGATCATGTTTAACATTCATATAGTGGTATGCAAATGAACGAAGGTAAGTTAATAACCATGCCAAATCCTCTGCCATTCTTAAATGAGGATGAGACCGAAAATTGTCCCTAGCAAAATATCTTAGGGCTCTTGACACATTAATCAAAAATTTGTCCATTACTTCGGCTTCAAGGGCTGGGCCTGTAAAATTATCATCATCTCTAGCTTCCTTCAATAAATATTCCAATATAGGCATCATATCATCAGGATCCCTATCAATATCTAGATCCATAGTGACTTATCTATCGAGTTCACTGTATATGTAATCACCTATACATATTATTGAGGTTGGACAATTACCTTTCCAGCTCACAAAGCTAACTATTTGTCAAGAAATGAGATTATTTCTCAATTCTGTATCACCAATTCCTTTTTCTTATTGTACCTTTTTTTCAAGTCATATCATTATCAGGAAAGTCTATATATGTCGTAAAGCCATAAATTACTCATGCATCAAATCCTATAATCTATCGATATAGATATCGACAATAACAACAACAGATATCAATAGAATAGGTAATGTGAAATTCAGGAAGACTCGACGGCATACATGAAGCAACACAATTCACACAATATAAACCACTTATCTTCTGAAAATGACCCTGATCCTTTCCGCCAAGACACTGGATATCACAAAGATTTCAGATAAAACACTCCACTGCGGGAAGGCACAGGAACTTCTTTTCCCTCCAGGTACTCGCTTCAATATGATGTGTGCTCAACAATGCACAACATGACAGGAACCGATATACAGCATACACCGCAAGTCTTGACTCCTCTGTAGTCGTAGATGTACACGGCACACCGTGTATCATGACATCTTGAACTTGAGATCGTGATAACTGGCACAGGTAAGCCGATTATCGCAGGAATCAGTCACAACCCGTACAAATGTTGGTAGAAATAGTGTTACAGTGTACTTGAACTTTCGTGACCACTGCAGACGTTGTTTTGGTCTACAGGCATGAAATACTAGCACGGATGAGGCGTGCGTGCTTTCTTAACTGCGCCACTCAGGCAAAACGCTAACCAGGTCAAGATTTCTGAAGCACATGATATTTAGGCCACGCCTACACAAGGCTATTTTATGAATTCGTTGAGTTCTCGTAGTAATAATTTTCAACGCGAATGTTCCGTGGATGTTACGACCCGTTGGTTTGGTCCACCAACTGATAATACGTAATTGGATGGTCGATATTGTTGATAAATCATTTATGCTTGTGCATTGAGTGTGGGTCATTGGTATTGAGGAATGTTATTATCACCACTGTTGCAAACGTGATTGTTGAATACTGTGTGCACTGTCACTCACCACACAGCTCACGTACGAGTCATGGATGTCAATAAAGGTTGTAAACGCCTGGAACAGTTCGATACTGTTTATTACGTTACAACACACAACGAAGTCACGATGACATCAACAAAGACACAATTCATGATAACTCAAATGCATCTGGCATACAAATTCTCCACCTGTCTCAAACTCCTCAAAGACTGCACAACACGGCAGTTATGTTAATTATGGCCTTACAAATCTCTACATGTCTCAAACTCCTCAAAGACTGCACAACACGGCAGTTATATTAATTATGGCCTTACAAATCTCTACATGTCTCAAACTCCTCAAAGACTGCACAACACGGCAGTTATATTAATTATGGCCTTACAAATCTCTACATGTCTCAAACTCCTCAAAGACTGCACAACACGGCAGTTATATTAATTATGGCCTTACAAATCTCTACATGTCTCAAACTCCTCAAAGACTGCACAACACGGCAGTTATATTAATTATGGCCTTACAAATCTCTACATGTCTCAAACTCCTCAAAGACTGCACAACACGGCAGTTATATTAATTATGGCCTTACAAATCTCTACATGTCTCAAACTCCTCAAAGACTGCACAACACGGCAGTTATATTAATTATGGCCTTACACATCTCTACATGTCTCAAACTCCTCAAAGACTGCACAACACGGCAGTTATATTAATTATGGCCTTACACATCTCTACATGTCTCAAACTCCTCAAAGACTGCACAACACGGCAGTTATATTAATTATGGCCTTACACATTTCTACATGTCTCAAACTCCACAAAGACTGCACAACACGGCAGTTATATTAATTATGGCCTTGCACATTTCTACAGCCCTGATCAGGCATTCCCTTAGGAAAAACACCGCCATACACTTAGAAAACACAGGGCTTGCGACCACACCGGTCTACGCCCAAAAACACACTCTTCTGACAGCACACTCACAGGGCACACCCTGTGAACCCCTGTCATGAGACTCAGTTGTTTTTTAGAACACCACTCACAATACATGCCGCTTAGCCGCGATAGCTAATCACCCCCCGGCTCAAAACACTACCAGATAAATATATCTCAACACTAGAGATAAACAGCGTTCTTCACGCTTTTCTTGTACTCTGTCTCATGACTCTAGGAGAAGATATTTTTAACAAATCGATTCCTAATCGGCAAGCAAGTACCATAATTCAAAAATTCAATCTGTCCCACAACATACTAAGATTTTCTTCCCTTTGACCTTAACAATGCCCCAGGAAGTCAAGCTTCTCAAATCCGATGAGACATTTGCTAAGTCTGGCTGTGAGACCAGTTTCCTGTAATCTCCTGAGGAGCATAGCAACCGTAGCAATATGTTCTTCGTAGGTTTCCGATGCAATTAAAATGTCATCCATGAAATTATGGATATAGGGACTTTGAAAAGGTTCTAACAGCTTCCTCATCATTCTGGTGAACACTCCTGGTGCGTTATGCAATCCGAACGGCATCACATTAAATGTGTAATGTCCTTCACTAGTGCTGAAAGCTAGCAAAGGTTTAACTTCCTCCTTGACCGGTATTTGGTAGTAACCTTTACTGAGGTCAATCTTGGAGAAAACAGTTGCCTTGCTGAGCTTGGTGAACAACTCAAAAACAGTTTGGAGCGGTTCGGGCTGGAATTCCGTAACAGCGTTTAGCAACCGGTAATCAATACACAGCCGAACTTCCTTATTGGGCTTCTGCAACAGCACTACACTCGAACTGTAAGGAGATGTAGACTCGCTGATAATTCCTGCCTGACGCAGCGTGTCGATTTCTCCGCGAAGTGCATCAGCTTTGGCGTACGGAATGGGGTACACTCTGATTCAAACAGGGGTCTCTTTGTTAATTTCATGTCAAATTCGATGAGATTTGTTCGACCAGGTACATCCGTTAAGACTGCACTGTAATGCTTTAGTAGCGCACTGGTTTCTGTTTGTTGGTCTACTGAGAGATTGTCGCCGAACTTGACATCTTTAAAGGATTCTGTGGGTTGCAGTGGATACTCCATGCAACCATCATCATCTTCCTCGTCTTCCGTTGCTATGGCGACAGCAAGGAGATGCTGGGAGGATGGCACTGGTCTTTCCAGATATTTCTTAAGCAGATTTATGTGGAAGACCTTCTCCTTTCTTTTAAGGATAGATTTGGGATGCAGATAAAATAGCGTGGCATGTTACTACACGCTAGCACATTTCCATTTTTATGTAAGGAACTGTGTTCCCTGTAGACAAACTTCGGTTTGCACGAAGCGTCCACCCGTGGTGAGCGAGGCGTTCACCCGTGTTGAGCGACGGTCAACCAGTGACGTAGTTTGTCACATGTCGTGGTGTTCAGTGTGTAAATTAATTGGCCTTCCGTCTTTGTGTTTGCGTCCGAGAGAGATGTAATTTTCGAGCTCCGGGATAATGGAGTGTGATAAATAAATATACATTGTGGCATTATTTATTTCGGAGGCCGCCACGTTATGGGCAAGATGGTTCATAAACTTATCTAGAAGTTCATACCATAATTTACTACAAGTAACTTTGAGAAATGAGGCAACTAATATTTTGTTTGCCCTGATTTGCGTCTGCCGCATTACTTTGGTTTTCGTGGATTGTCCGACACTTTAGTACAACGGCCAAGATTGAGTGGAGATGAGAGGAGTGTATTATTATTATATTATTGCCACTTAAAGATGCCTAACGTTTGAAACTTATTGACGGACCAGGGATAATCTACTACGCTTATCCATTGCCATGTACTTTTGATGTTTTGATGGACGTTATTGTGAAGTGACTTTATCTATTAAATGTCAACCATTTTTCCCGTGGACCTGTTCACCTACCGGCTTTTTTATGTATACTGACCATAATGTCCTGAATGAACACCTGCTATCATTCGCGTATCCATGCATGATCCTCTAATTTATCCCACAGTAACACCATATAATGTGGTGGCCGGTATGGTTGTGGATCGATACTTTCATCAGCACATGGATTTCAAATTCACATAATCAAGTATACCTTCGTACTTTGCAAATTTACAGCTGCCATTTAATCTGTATATTCGATCGTCACTCCTGTTCAACGTGTTATTGTAAGCACACCACTTCGTGAACTCAGTCATTATCAACGGGTCCAGTTGGATAACGAACGCTGCCACTGTGCATGTCCAATGTTCCAGTTTCAATGTCCTATTGTTCGCTGTATCGTTCAAGATTACAATTTCAAGCCAACCAGTTTGCAAGTTTATTTCGTGTTCCAGTCTACATCACAACGTTTGTAATATTCTTTCAAGTTTCAAGTCTATGCCACGGCGATGTCAAGTAATTTTGTACCAAGTCAACACAACGTTTCAAGATCTACACAGTTCATGATGCCCATCTGACTGAGACCGTGTACTGTTTACATTTTACCCGTGCTTCACTTATATGGAGGGACAGTGTTTTCCAGTGTTGATACCCTTTTCCGGACTTGCATCTGGTCGGATCGCATTAAGATAAATGCCTGTCATTACACTCTTGTACCTTTGCCGTGGTGTAAGCCTTTTTGATATCTATGTTATTCGTTTTCTTCGTTTCTATGTCTTTGTACAAATCTGTTGTTAGCGACACATGTCATTGGAAAATGACCGCGCAGCAGATGTTTCTGTAGGTTTTGCTTACATTCTTCAAGCAGTGAAATTTCCGGCTCGAGTTTACTCACCGACGTGGTTCACTGCCTGTTTAGTGTGACCTAATGTGTTTAGGTGTTCTGCTCTGTCCTTCTAGTTGTCAGTTCTTGTTGTGTGTTGGTTTTGTTTTTCTTCTCCTTAGTTGACAACCATTCTGTTCGTAATGCTAGTCTAACCTTCTATTACTTGTTTACATTTATATATATTGTTACAGGTCCTGTCCTGTTTTTTAAGCAGTAAGTCTGTTCTATTTGTTATTTCTCCTTAGTTTCCCATTTGCATTCTTTTTCGTTTACTTGCTGCTGTTATTACATTGTCTTGGTCACTTTTATTTGTCTTTTGTTTAGTTCCATCAATTTTGTTCTTCTACATTATCATAATTTTTTTTCTCTCCTCTCTTTCTCGTTTTCCTCGTATCTTTACTACTGTTAATCTGTCATACTATACTATTTTGTTATTGATTAGTAATATTAAGAATCTATTTGCATTGATAATATTGCAAAGCACAAAGCTGGTGAATTCATATAGACGGACTAAGTGAGATACATTTATTACATAATTTATAATATTGATAGTAAGATACTAAAAAAGTAAATAATGGAGTATCAGGAATTTATTACTATGGGCCAAGAATATGGTTACAAGGCGAAGGAATTAATGGACTTTGCCAAAGCGGAATTCAATGCCAAAGAAAATCAAGAAGCCCTAGAGAATAAGAGACAAAGAGATGCACGGTATGAGGAGCGAGAGCTCAGAAAAGCAGAGCTACTTGCAGAAGAGAACAAAAGGATTGCAGAACAGCAATTACAGGTAGAGGAGAAAAAGTTGCAACAAGCTGCTGAAGCAGCAAAACTTGCACATGAAGAAAAAATGGCGACTTTACGTATTGAAGAACAAAGAATGCTACATCAGAGTAGACAAAATGATGACTCTGAACATAGAGGTTCCTTTAGCAACCACAATAGCGGGTTTGTTAAATTTCGTTTGCCTGAGTTTAAGCCAGAAATAAACGATATTTCGTCCTTCTTACAACGCTATGAAAATGTTTGTGAAGAAAATAAGCTTGATAGGTCTCATTGGTGTACATGATTGATGGATTTCATGACTGGTGAATCCTTAACGGCTCTGTGCCAATTGGACGGGCCAAATAGACGCAATTATGATGCTGCTAAAACGTTATTATTAAAACTTCATCAGTTAGACGCTGAAGGTTATCGTATGAAGTTCAAACATATGATTTCTGAAACTGGTAAAGATTTTACACAGTTTGTAGCTGCAACTCGACTAACATTTAATAGATGGATACAATTTTCTGGCATTGAAGAGAATTATGAGAGCCTTAAGGACTTATTATTGCGAGACAAAATCTTGTCTTCTGTAAGCAGACCACTGCGAGAATATCTACAAGAAAGGAAGCCATCGAGTTTGAGTTCAATGGGGGAATTATGTAGGCAATATTGTAATGCACATCCAGGAGCTTGTGTCAGTAACAACACTATTAAGGAAGCTTTACCTGTTGCCGCAGCTACAACTTGGAACCACGACACTTATAGACAAAGATCCTACAGTTTTGATGGGAATTTCAAACCAAGCAAATTCAATAACTCACGACCATATAGAGATAGACAACCATATAGGAACCATTCACCCCAAAACAGAGGTAATTTCCAACAAAACTCAGAAGAGATAAGGAATGATAATTTTGGTAACTATAATAAGAATTGGAATAACTGGGAACCCAATAACCAAAATTATGCACATCGGAATATGTCACAAGACTATAGAAATCAAGGATAAAACAATAGGAACCAAGGAAATAATTACAGGAGTCAAAATAACTCTTTTTACAATCAGAGACATAGGTCACGCTCTAGAAATACTGCATATTCGAACTACCATGCCAACTCAGCAAATACTGCTGCTACACATGAGAACACGCAAGACAACAATGTTGTTAATCATTCAGCTTCATCTTGTTCGTTTGACTTTGATACTGCTTCACAGTGTGCAGACTGCCAAACTCTATTCCAGGCTAATGCGACTTCCTTGTTAAAATGCGGTCATCCGCTACCAGCAGTTACTGCTTCATCAGCACATGATGGCACGGGGGTACTACAGCTTCACAGAGGCTTATTGAATGGCACTCAAGTTACAGTACTTAGTGATTCTGGTTGCACGACTGTCGGAGTGAGACAGTCATTAGTACATCCGTCTCATGCAACGGTTGACTTTGTTAAATGTGTAACTTTTGGCGGAACAGTGACATTTTATCCCACAGCCGTGGTGGATATTCACTCACCATTTTTCACAGGCAAGATTAAAGTGTGTTTGTTAAGAAGCCCAATAGCGGATGTCACACTTGGTCGGATACACGGCAGCAATGATTGCTCACACGAGGAAATTAATCAATGGGAACACCTTCAAGCCATCTTTCAAACAGTTGATGAGCACCCTAGACCTACTATTCACTTCTCTGCACTATCAGTAATTCAGGAGGAAAAATCCTCTTTTCCAGATTCCTCAACCTGATCATATTAAACCCATTACATCTGTTAAAGTAGGTTTAGCAGTACCTTATGATCAATCACCTACAACATGCTCCCAAACCGATGCGATCGATTTCCGATAAACATCATACTCAGCACATGCAGTATGATGCACCTTTTAAGCCAGCCATGACGCGCAGACGGAAAATTAATTACCATGTCTCTCATTCCACTGCGACGGCATACCTTCCCAGCGCACGATTTCGGGCTGGAAAAGCAAATGTAGTGGGTTCGACTCCCACATATGGTGGTATCAATACACGCTCACGCACCGTATTAGTGCGAAATCTTCCACCAAGCAATACATGGGGCGCACTGACTGAATTTTTTCAGTTTTTAATGTGGTTTCTCGGCTGCATCTTTCTCATTTTACGTATATTTTATGTTGATTATGTTTTAAATTTCATTCCTGCCACAGAACATTTCCAAAATTCTAAAATTGTCCATGCCTACTACTCAGAAGCAAGTTCGTGGTCATCTCGGTTTAATTCAGTACTACAGTAGAATTATACCCACCTTGTTTTTCGTCACTGCTGACCTCTCTGCCTTGCTTAAAAAAAAGCTTTCCGAACCACGTGCACTGGAAACCAGAGTGCCAGGACGTGGTAAATTATATTCAAAATTCAAATTTCTTTTTTTTTTCTTTATGCTACCATATTTGAGGTAACCAGTATAAATTTGAATTATTATCCCCGCACAGATGCTTGTTCCAGAGTTTTGTTGCTTCGCTGGTGCAAGAATTTGAGAGGACGGTGCATGCAACCTTCCATATCTCAAGAACGTTGACTGATGCCGAGAAAATATGATATCCAAGCCATCCCAAGTTCATCAAATATAGTCGCATATAGTTTATTGAGATGCCCACAGCTTGAACCTGAAAGTTCATATTCATTTAGTTAATTGACTTTATATTATACATGTGTGAAGCCATGGTGTTTATCCACTACTAGTCATTATGACAAAGAACGATGAATACATGAACACTAAGTTCAAACTTTCCATATTAACATTTGTGATTTATACGACTTGGAGATAATCATTATTCTCTTTAACTAGTGGTACATTGAACAGTGTTATACTACTTGCAGACATGATCAATTTCCCACTACAACATCATGTTATTTTTCTGGAATGCACATTCACATTAAGATTGCTATACTAATACTAGAAACCTAGTCCTGACACGGATAGTTTGGAGTATGATTACATTATTGCAAGTTTGTTTTGGACATTACTTGTCTTGCCACAACGTACAAAATGTACTTAGAGCAGAAAAATTAAGTAATATAATAATTGTGTTAATTAGTTATCCTTGCGTTCTTGTACTATTGTTTTTTCTCTCTTCTTTCTCTTTTTGTGAGATATTCATGTACTTTACTTACATTAATGTCATATCGCATTGCTACATATCCTATTTGATTTGTCATGTGTGAATTGCGTTTAAGCTTAATTTTAGGATTTTTGACAGCATTGTTACTTGGAGATATAACCTTCTAAATTATTTTTTTTTAAATTATTATTCATGCATTTTTGAATTTTTGATTTGGATTTTTTGTTTTTATTTATTTTATATATCTCATACCATTTTCATATATGCATGCTATTTCTTTGATATGTTTATTGTAAACTCACAGTGATCATACATTTATATATTCTTTTGTTACATCATTGGAATATCGACTGTATATGACTTGTTACTTATGGACATATGACTGTTTATGACTGATGACAAATTCGTCTAGCATGTTATTTAATAATAAGTTACATTATGCAGACTGACTGCGAATAGATTATTTTCGACATGGCTCAATATTTGTGATATAATCAATTTTGGCCGCTGTTTCCGCATAGGAAATATTTAAATTGAAAAAACAAATAATAATAAATTTGGTTTTTTTTACACCGCGAAGGGGTGATATGTTAAGGATAGATTTGGGATGCAGATAAAATAGCGTGGCATGTTACTACACGCTAGCACATTTCCATTTTTATGTAAGGAACTGTTTTCGCCTGTAGACAAACTTCGGTTTGCACGAAGCGTCCACCCGTGGTGAGCGAGGCGTTCACCCGTGTTGAGCGACGGTCAATTAGTGACATAGTTTGTCACATATCGTGAGGTTCAGTGTGTAAATTAATTGGCCTTCCGTCTTTGTGTTTGCGTCCGAGAGAGATGTAATTTTCGAGCTCCGGGATAATGGAGTGTGATAAATAAATATACATTGTGGCATTATTGATTTCGGAGGCCGCCACGTTATGTGCAAGATGGTTCATAAACGTATCTAGAAGTTCATACCATAATTTACTACAAGTAACTTTGAGATATGAGGCAACTAATATTTTGTTTGCCCTGATTTGCGTCTGCCGCATTACTTTGGTTTTCGTGGATTGTCCGACACTTTAGTACAACGGCCAAGATTGAGTGGAGATGAGAGGAGTGTATTATTATTATATTATTGCCACTTAAAGATGCCTAACGTTTGAAACTTATTGACGGACCAGGGATAATCTACTACGCTTATCCATTGCCATGTACTTTTGATGTTTTGATGGACGTTATTGTGAAGTGACTTTATCTATTAAATGTCAACCATGTTTCCCGTGGACCTGTTCACCTACCGGCTTTTGTTATGTATACTGACCATAATGTCCTGAATGAACACCTGCTATCATTCGCGTATCCATGCATGATCCTCTAATTTATCCCACCGTAACACTTTCCTTTAATGGAGATCTTGTAATTAGTACGTGAGATATTTTTAAGGACGGTAAACGGCCCTTGCCATCCGATGTGAAGTTTATTGCTTCCGGTTGGCAGTAGCAATAAAACTTTCTCCCCTGGTTGTAGTTCTCTCTCTTTTGCAGCTTTGTTGTATCTTTTAGCATGTTTCGCGCGGGCTTTCGTAAGGTTGGTCGTAGCTAGATCCCATCCTAGCTTTAACCTTTCCTTGAGCTCAGATACATATTTGCTTGCAGAGACGACTGTCTCGTCAGCCTTTTGGTCTGTCAAGGACCGAAGTAAGGCTTCTAGTGGCCCCTTAATAGGTCTGCCAAATAAAAGTGTAGCAGGCGGGAATCCCGTAGACGCTTGGGGAACCTGTCGGTAGGCGAATAAGGCAGCCGATAAATATAGGTCCCAGTCTTCCGGTTTCTCCTGACCCAGCTTACGTAACATCCTGGTGAGGGTTCCGTTGACTCGTTCTACTAACCCACGTCCGGCCAGATTATAAGGGCTTGCGTAGATGTGCTGGTTCCTCAGGATTGTTACAATCTCTTCCATCAACAGGTTACGGAATTGGGATCCATTGTCCGTCAAAACTTGTTGAGGGAATCCCAACCGTGTAAAAATTTGCACGAGGGCTTCTGCGACATGCTTGGAATTCGTGCATGTTAGCGGTATAGCTTCGGCCCACAAAGTGCAAGTGTCGACTAAGGTCAGGATGAACCTGTTCCTTCTTTTGGTCCTTTCCAGGGGTCCAATGATGTCGACTACAACCTGTTGAAATGGGGTCCCCACTACTGGCGCATCACCCATGGGAATAAAGGGTGTCCGATGCTTGGGTGCCATACGTTGACACTGGGCGCAGGATTTCACATACCTGATAATGTCAGAGTTCATTCCTGGCCACCAATAGTGGGTTTTTATTCCCTGAATAGTGGCGTTTTGTCCCATATGTCCGCTAAAGGGAAGATAGTGCCCCATTTCTAAGATCTGGCTTCTGTACTGCGTCGGTACTAGGAGCTGGTTATTCCCCGTGTCCGGGTTGCCCGTTCTACGATACAATACGCCATCCTTAGAAAAGATGTCTCCGTTGTGTCTCGGGTCCTTAGCCATGGGCAGTTTTATAAAGCAGGGCTCCAGAGTAGGTCCTTTTTTGCGCCTCCTTCAGTTCATTCGGCAACAAATTTGGCGCAGGCTCCCTCTCCTTCTTGGCTTGCCCTCTTGTGGTTACTGCTGCCACAATCGGCTCCTTTGGTCTCCCAATAAACACATATCTACATCCCAGGATAACTGGGTAGATAGGATCATCCATAATCGCCGCTTTAATGACGCCTCTGACAAAGTCAGAGTGTATTTCTACCAATGCGATAGGCAGCGTCATGGGCGCATCACTATTGAAAACTCCACATAATTTGACGGTTTCCTCTGTCTCCTGACCGGGTTTGACAAGGTGTCTGGCGACAATACAATCAAAACTTAATCCAGTGTCAAAGAGACAAGTAGTTGAGGTACCATTCAAAAGTACAGTTCCTCGTGTTGAGGGTCGGTCTCCCTCAGGTTGAGAATCACTGACATTGACTCTACCTTTCGAGGCTGTATGCGAACATCCGATGCGGTTTGGACCGGTTTGTTTGCCCTGATCAGACGTTCCTGGTGTAGGGGTCTTCCCTTTTCCTTGACCTTGGTGGCCGCGCTGCCACGTAGGCTTGGTGGGTTGATCAGAATTGTTGTTAGGGGTGTATCAGGTTTTGTAGAATTTCGATTTTTCCTGGGGAGGTTTATGGGTATTATTTTCTCGTTGGTTATAATGTTGAGAAGGATTGAAAGAATAGGATGACTGCTCTAGATTTTGTTTTCGAGATGGCTCCTCTGTGGGTTATCGTTTTGTGCTTGGAATTTCGGCCATTGCATTGCTAAAGCGTTCGTCCTTATTGAGAATGTCCTAAAGCCTGACTGCCCCTGTTCAGCCAAAAATCTGCGGGTTTCGTTTGACAAAGTTGACTTTATCTGTTCTACAAAAACAAGTTCAAGTAGTCCCTCATATGTAAGAGGTAGGTCAGATAATTCAATGCACTTTGTCAAATAGCACGTGAGACGTGAAGAGAACTGCGGAAATGTTTCCGTGCTCTCTTTGCGGCTGTTTCTGAACATCTGCAGAAACTTTCGGGCAGTCATCTCAAACCGCTCTAGCAAGGCCTTCTTCAGCATGTCGTAATCATGTTGGTTCGGTCCCAGCTTTGTGTATACGTCATAAGCATTAGCTTTTAGACACGTTGAGAGTTTAAGTGCCAGCGGTAACTCTCTAACCCATACAGTTTTGCGAGCCTCTCAAATTTCTCTAGGAAGGTGTCAATTTTTTCATTGGGGCTAGGAAAAGACTCTAAAGCAAAAGACATCGCAGTTAATTGGGCAGATTGAGTGCTGGAGAGATCCATTGACTGGGACTGGGGCAAAGACGGCTCTCCGTTATTCGAAGTAGAGGCGCCCCGACTCTCTAGAGCCTTAAGCGCCAGTTCGTGCTGTCTTTCCCTCTCTCTCTCTCTTTCCCTGCCAGCTTCCACCTTTGTCTCAATTTTCTTCTGCTCCAATTGACGATCGTCCGCTTCTTTCTTACTAGCTTCTACCCTCTCTTCCGCTTTCTTCTTCTCTTTTTCTTCTCTCTGTTGGTCCGCGTCATATCTTTCAAGTTCTTTGTTGACAAACAGGTTCGCGGCTTCTCCTTCTAATCCCGAGTCGCAAAATTGGTTTCAAGTCATTGCAAACGGTTTCAGGTAGATTTATAAACCCGTCCACGATCGATTGACAGCTTTCAAAATGGCGGCGTATCAGCGAAATGTGTATCGGACAGAGGAAATCGCCAACGATAAATATAAACAGAAGGGAATCCGTATGAAAAGGATTTTACATTTCAGTACAGGGAAGGATGGTGTATAACTGCATATAAGATGGAACGGTAGGAAGTTCTCATTTACGGAGATATATGCGTATTTCGGCTGCCCACAGTTACGCTAAAAGCATGTAAACCCACTTCTGTTCTAAATATTAAAATCAACAAATAACAGTTTGGGAAATTACATGGATAGGAAGATAGAGTTTTATCAGCTGTATAAAACTAGATAAGATGGAACTATATGGATATTATATATGCCGAGAATGATAAAGGCAAAATTTCAGTCGACGCACAGTTCGGCCGAAATCACTGTTCGGGAAGGATTTTTCAGGCTTAGGTTTAAGCTGTGACGTCGGTACTCTCCGATACGTCCGCGCTATACGTATTTAAAGCGTATCGGTAAACTGAGCTAGAGACAACGAAAGAGGGTTCAGACAGACTGGAGGCAGAGTTTCGCCACGACCCATGAATTGTGAGCGGATCGCCAGAAACATTTTTAAGTCCAGTATCTGAAGTCTGAGGGTAAGCGAAATTATGATAACTACCGTGTATAATATTTGTTATTTCAGGTTCATACAGAATTCACAAAATATGCCTGTATAATATTCATTGATATAACGTATTATTATTTTAATATGATTTATTCATGTGCATTATGGATGAGTGTTGCTTGTACAAAAAGTAATCACAAATAGCCCCACGGCCTAATGAAGTTATATTTATCATATTGCTTTATCGCTTACGAAGATAAAGGCAGTCCCATGGCAGAGATTGTCATAGGGAAATGAAGTGTTAGAAACTTCATCATGGAAGATCCCAGTTTACGAGGTTAAGGTGACTAGTCCCCTTCCTCGCTGCCTTTGCCTTCCCTAGTTCGAGCGCACAACTTCGTACCCATTTACAGCTAGTAAAATGGAGTGTTCTACAGCCAGTTTCAGTAGAAAGCAACCTGATCACGTGGTCACTCACTTTCTTTATTTATGTATTACTTTTGTGTAGATGCTAAGGATAGCATCAGTATTTGAATTCGTACTTGATATGATTTGGAAGGATCAAGTTATAGAATATGAAGGGATGTATAGGAGCGGAATAAACCAGATGATGTTTATTACTGATATGTTAATATTAATTCTGTATCATTGAAATGATGTTACTTGCTATGACTGTATAACTTTGACACCTGATGACTGACTTGTCTCACTTATGTGCTAGTCAGTTAAACTTAATTGAAATGTTAATATTAATGCTATATCACTGAAATGATGTCCTTACTTACTATGATTGTATAACGGTGACATCTGATGACTGAATGGTCTGACATCTGTGCTAGTCAGCTACAAGTCTAGCCAGATACTAGCCAAGGCTGATATGTTGCAGGTTCCATGAAATAACTCAAACCAGACTGTCCAGTATCCGAAGCCGGTGTAGTTCATCCGAGGCAATCCCACAAATGTGCAGGACCCCAAAGAGTGAACTTCAACTGGTCATTGGCATCCCTACTGTTGGGCCTACCAAGTCTGATATCAGCAAAGGACAGTTTCAGCAGTATCAAGTTGGAAAGATAAGTGTCCTGTTTTTTCACTGACCACCTTTGATATCATCTTGAATGTGAACCTAATATTCAAAAAAGCCAATGATGAGTTGAAAGTTTCAATTATTTAGGCAGTAACTGTAATACAGGATTGGTGACAAACAAGATGACAATCCATATCCTTAAATTCAAAGGACTAATAAACAGTGATTTCATTGAATTTATTATTTTTAAGATCTTGAAGTTGAATAAACAGACAATGAGTAATTCATTCATTAAATGTGATACTGTACCTGTTTACAACCATTTGTGGAAAAATAAAAAATCATTGGAGAAGTCATAGGGAGGAGACAAAATCCTGGTACTACTTCTTACCAACTGGGCCAGTTTTTCACAAAACAAATGATCCACAAATAAAAAGTGCTTAATGAAGACATGTTGGAAAGAAAGGTCAAACTAATCGACAAATATAGAAGAATCTAATAAATAAATAACCTCCCGCAGTCCCATGGCAGAGAATAGGGAAATGAAGTGTTAGAAACTGTCCTGGAAGATCCCATGCAACGAGGTTACAGAATGACAGGCGCCCCTTCCTCGCTTGCCTTTGCCTTCCTAGGGTAGCGCACAACTTCGTACCCATTTACAGCTAGTAAAATGGAGTGTTCTAGAGAGCCAAAACAGTAGAAGAAAGCAACCTGATCACGTGGTCAATGTTTCTTTATTTATGCTATTAGGAGTGTAGATGCTAAGAACAAGCATCAGTATTTGAATTTGTACTTGATATGATTTAGAAGGATCAAGTTATAGATCAGGAAAGGATGTATAGGAGCGGAATAAACCAGATGATGTTTATTACTGATATGTTAATATTAATTCTATATCATTGAACTGATGTTACTTGCTATGACTGTATAACTTTGACACCTGATGACTGACTTGTCTGACTTATGTGCTAGTCAGTTACACTTAATTGAAATGTTAATATTAATGCTATATCACTGAAATGATGTCCTTACTTACTATGATTGTATAACGGTGACATCTGATGACTGACTGGTCTGACATCTGTGCTAGTCAACTACAAGTCTAGCCAGATACTAGCCAAGGCTGATATGTTGCAGGTTCCATGAAATAACTCAAACCAGACTGTCCAGTATCAGAAGCCGGTGTAGTTCATCCGAGGCAATCCCACCAAAGTGCAGGACCCCAAAGAGTGAACTTCAACTGGTCATTGGCATCCCTACTGTTGGGCCTACCAAGTCTGATATCAGCAAAGGACAGTTTCAGCAGTATCAAGTTGGAAAGATAAGTGTCCTGTTTGACACTGACCACCTATACATGTGAAACAGCCAATAGTTGAAAACAATAAGTAACCATACAGAAACTCAGTCAACTGATGACAGTTATCCTTAAATTCAAAGGACTAATAACAGTGATTTCAGTAACTTTATTATTTAAGATCTTGAAGTCTAAACAGACAATAATAGTAATTGTGTGAATACTTTTATATATATATGTGTATGCTCTTTTCCAACTAGTAGAAATAGAATATTAGTGTAATTATTAAACTATTTTAACTGTACCTGAGGATTTATTCACTTCTTCCATTTTGTGGGTTCAGTGAATGTACATTTTACTTATCCCCTAGAATATAAGTAATCATAAGATAGTCACAGGGAGGAGACACCTTAAATCCTGGTACTACTTCTTACCAACTGGGCCAGGGTTTTTACAGTCTGACTATTTTTATGATAACAATACACCAGTGCTTATTTCTAAGACTGGGGTATTACTTGTAAGGTCAGAACTCTTTACTGGCATACTCTTACATAATAAATAATTTTAAATAACCTACCGCTACAGTGGGGGCTCGTCTGCGGGATATATCTTTGATATTCCTGAGCCAACGTTCTATTTCTGCTGTGTAGAACATTTTGTTTTGTAAAAAATTTTGGAAAGATTAACATAGTAGGAAATAATTATATTTTTAGGAGTACCATTGAGTACAGATAAAGAAAGCTGTTTCATATATGGTGAAGTCAGTTTAATTAACTTTAATTTTAACTAAGTTAATTATATTGTAGTAAATTAGTTGGAGTAAGATCGCTTGCCCTACTAGACTACAGATACATCATGGCTGACTTGGTCAAATTTAGGTCGGCTACACTGCAGGTGGGAAAAGAGCTTGGCATGGATGGTGACGCTCTGATCCGGTATGTCACGACGGAATGTGAAAAGTACACCGAGAGAGAAGCAAAGCAATTAGAAGCAGAGAGAGAAACAAAGAAATTAGAAGCAGAGAGAAGCCAAGAAATTAGAAGCAGAGAGAGAAGCCAAGAAATTAGAAGCAGAGAGAGAAGCCAAGAAATTAGAATTAGAAGCAGAGAGAGAAGCCAAGAAAAAAGAATTAGAAGCAGAGAGAGAAGCCAAGAAATTAGAATTAGAAGCAGAGAGAGAAGCCAAGAAATTAGAAGCGGAGAGAGAAGCCAAGAAATTAGAAGCTGAGAGAGAAGAAAGGAGGTTACAAGCAGAGAGAGACCATGAGCTGAAAATGAGACAGCTTGATCTTGAACTTCAGGCTGGGACTATCACCCATGGTAATAGCTCACCTCATTCTGCGAATAGCTCTTTTCAGAACACAGCAAATGGGGCCATGAACTTCCACCTAGATCCATTTGTTGAAAAGGAGGACGCAATTGAGTCGTACCTGGATAGGTATGAAAGGCTAGCCTCTACATATGGACTGGAAAAGGAAAAATGGAGTCTAAAGTTATCCCAGGGATTGAGAGGTATTGCATATGATGTGTTTCTGAAACTCCCCAAAGAAGATCAGGAAAATTATGAAATACTAAAGCAAGCCTTACTGATCCGGTATGAAAAGAACTCTGAGGCATATAGGAAGAAATTTAGAACTTCTAAACTTCTACCTGGAGAAACATATAAACAGTTCTCAGCTAGGCTAGAAACGTATTTGTTGAAATGGAGTAGTTTAGGTAAGTATCAGAAAACCTACGAGGATCTGAAAGAAATGGTTATGTTAGAGCAAGTGAAAGATTCCATGTCTCAAGAAATGAGGAAATTCCTTATGGAACAAGGAGCAGAGAGGCTGGAAGACATTTTGAAATGTGCAGAGAGATACCAAGCAGCTCAAGCTGAATTGGTAGGAACAAAAAGAAAGCAGGTAGAAGGATATAAGCCACCACCGCAGAATACCGATTTTGACCAGAAGGGATCAACCATACAGATAAAGCCAAAGATTTGATAATAAGGACAAGAACCCTCAGACTCAGGAAAAGAAACCCTACAAACAGGGAGATAAGTGGTGCAAATTTTGTAAGATGAGCAACCACAACACTGATGAATGTGGGAGGAAAAAACCCCTTCATCATGCTGCATGTCTACAGGTGAGGACTTCTGTTAGGAAGGAACTGACTGTGAGTCAGAATAGCCTCCATCACCCACCTACCCAGGAGATAGTGACTGTGAATGGCAAACAAGTCACAGGAATGTATGACACAGGTTTGTCCTATGACGCAGTCGTGTGTGCATCTCTGGTGTGCCCTGAACAAATCACCACAGAAACAGTAGAGATTCAAGGGCCACTAAAAGGAACATCACCCCTTACTTTACCCATAGCAAAGATTCATGTCAGTTGTCGCTATGTGGAAGGGGAGATAAATGCAGCTGTGATAGATGATCCCTTTTACCCCCTAATGTTGGGGCGTAAATATTTTTTCTTAGGAGACCCTGTAAAACCTATGGTTATGGCAGAAACCCAGACCAGGTCTGACTCCAGGAACATAGAGAGGGACACCAACTTAAAATTTCATTCGACTGAAATGAAACGGGCTCAAGAAGCAGACAGCACATTGAAGCCTTGTTTTGGCAAATTGTCAAAGACACATAACACACCAAGGAAAGGACACTTCTATAGGGAACATGGACTCTTGTACAGGAAAGCTGGCAGAGGGACGAAAAGTCATGGTCAAATTGTTGTACCATCCACCTATAGGAATAAGGTTATAGGCTGGGGACACATATCAACTTTGAGTGAACACCTGGGTAATGGTGCCACAAAACAAAGAATAGCCACCCAGTTCTACTGGCCAGGTATTACGGAAGACATAAATCAGTATGTAAATTCCTGTCCAGAGTGCACCTATGTAGATTCAGAAAGTCGACGGAAGAGTCTTCATCAAAAATCTACAAGCAAACCCGCAATCAGGGGTACTCCCGAGATTTGCACGGGAGGGGAAAGGAAACATCCCACACAGGTTCAATTGCAGTCTGAACCCCATGCGCTGGAAAAAGGGAACAAATCACGTAGCGAAAATCAAACACCTACGGATTTGCGAGGGAAAACCACATCCAACTATCAACGAAAAGAGGGCGGTAAACTTCATGGGAAACCTACCGACCCGGTTTCACCAGCAGTAAGAGCCTGGATGAAAAGCCGAACCGGAAGGAGAGAGATAGTAAAGGATGAATATATTCTTGGAAAACAGAATGTGGGCGCAGATTTTCTTAGTCGTCATCCCACAGAGCTTGAGAAGGATAGAAGGAAGGAAAACTAACCTCGGAATGGTCAATTCGCTATTGTCTTGTACCCAATAGTTAAGCTAGATATCATCCAGCTTAAAATATGGGGGAGCTATGTCGCAAAATTGGTTTCAAGTCATTGCAAACGGGATCAGTTAGATTTATAAACCCGTCTACGATCGAACGACCGCTTTCAAAATGGCGGCGTATCAGCGAAATGTGTATCGGACAGAGGAAATCGCCAACGATAAATAAAAACAGAAGGGAATCCGTATGAAAAGGATTTTACATTTCAGTACAGGGAAGGATGATGTATAACTGCATATAAGATGGAACGGTAGGAAGTTCTCATTTACGGAGATATATGCGTATTTCGGCTGCCCACAGTTACGCTAAAAGCATGTAAACCCACTTCTGTTCTAAATATTAAAATCAACAAATAACAGTTTGGGAAATTACATGGATAGGAAGATAAGAGTTTTATCAGCTGTATAAAACTAGATAAGATGGAACTATATGGATATTATATATGCCGAGAATGATAAAGGCAAAATTTCAGTCGACGCACAGTTCGGCCGAAATCACTGTTCGGGAAGGATTTTTCAGGCTTAGGTTTAAGCTGTGACGTCGGTACTCTCCGATACGTCCGCGCTATACGTATTTAAAGCGTATCGGTAAACTGAGCTAGAGACAACGAAAAAGGGTTCAGACAGACTGGAGGCAGAGTTTCGCCACGACCCATGAATTGTGAGCGGATCGCCAGAAACATTTTTAAGTCCAGTATCTGAAGTCTGAGGGTAAGCGAAATTATGATAACTACCGTGTATAATATTTGTTATTTCAGGTTCATACAGAATTCACAAAATATGCCTGTATAATATTCATTGATATAACGTATTATTATTTTAATATGATTTATTCATGTGCATTATGGATGAGTGTTGCTTGTACAAAAAGTAATCACAAATAGCCCCACGGCCTAATGAAGTTATATTTATCATATTGCTTTATCGCTTACGAAGATAAAGGCAGTCCCATGGCAGAGATTGTCATAGGGAAATGAAGTGTTAGAAACTTCATCATGGAAGATCCCAGTTTACGAGGTTAAGGTGACTAGTCCCCTTCCTCGCTGCCTTTGCCTTCCCTAGTTCGAGCGCACAACTTCGTACCCATTTACAGCTAGTAAAATGGAGTGTTCTACAGCCAGTTTCAGTAGAAAGCAACCTGATCACGTGGTCACTCACTTTCTTTATTTATGTATTACTTTTGTGTAGATGCTAAGGATAGCATCAGTATTTGAATTCGTACTTGATATGATTTGGAAGGATCAAGTTATAGAATATGAAGGGATGTATAGGAGCGGAATAAACCAGATGATGTTTATTACTGATATGTTAATATTAATTCTATATCATTGAACTGATGTTACTTGCTATGACTGTATAACTTTGACACCTGATGACTGACTTGTCTGACTTATGTGCTAGTCAGTTACACTTAATTGAAATGTTAATATTAATGCTATATCACTGAAATGATGTCCTTACTTACTATGATTGTATAACGGTGACATCTGATGACTGACTGGTCTGACATCTGTGCTAGTCAACTACAAGTCTAGCCAGATACTAGCCAAGGCTGATATGTTGCAGGTTCCATGAAATAACTCAAACCAGACTGTCCAGTATCAGAAGCCGGTGTAGTTCATCCGAGACAATCCCACCAAAGTGCAGGACCCCAAAGAGTGAACTTCAACTGGTCATTGGCATCCCTACTGTTGGGCCTACCAAGTCTGATATCAGCAAAGGACAGTTTCAGCAGTATCAAGTTGGAAAGATAAGTGTCCTGTTTGACACTGACCACCTATACATGTGAAACAGCCAATAGTTGAAACCAATAAGTAACTATACATAAATTCAGTCAACTGATGACAGTTATCCTTAAATTCAAAGGACTAATAACAGTGATTTCAGTAACTTTATTATTTAAGATCTTGAAGTCTAAACAGACAATAATAGTAATTGTGTGAATATTTTTATATATATGTGTATACTCTTTTTCCAACTAGTAGAAATAGAATAATAGTGCAATTATTAAACTATTTTAACTGTACCTGAGGATTTATTCACTTCTTCCATTTTGTGGGTTCAGTGAATGTACATTTTACTTATCCCCTAGCATATAAGTAATCATAAGATAGTCACAGGGAGGAGACACCTTAAATCCTGGTACTACTTCTTACCACCTGGGCCAGGGTTTTTTACAGTCTGACTATTTTTATGATAACAATACACCAGTGCTTATTTCTAAGACTGGGGTATTACTTGTAAGGTCAGAACTCTTTACTGGCATACTCTTACATATAAATAATTTTAAATAACCTCCCGCTACACTAGAGAATAGTAAGAAAGAACAAGAAGGGAAAAAAACTCAAAGCCGCTACGAGAAAAAAAAACACAAAGTATAAATTCACTTGTGTTACCTCCTACTAGAAATGTGCAAACTTATCGCTGTTATTATTGTCACTTAAGACTCCTAACGCAAGCGACTATGCCACGTTAAAATGGTAAGTTACACTAGAAAAGAATCTACTTTTACTAAAAGTAGAGAGAAATTTAAAAACAATTTAAAGAAAAAAAAATTTCCTAAATTTTAATTCTCCACTAACCGAACTCCGCCCTTCTGAAGTCAATTAAAGAGTAGAGACGATGTTAACTAGATTTTTTTTTAAATTTAGAAAAGCGTCTTTAGTTTTGGTCAGCTCTTCTAACTTCAAAAACCCTATGTGATTGTTAAACAATCACGCGATCCCAGCAATTATATAACAAAAATTTCAATTATCTCTGGCAGAGAATACAAATGTGACAAATATTTTATTATCACTAACTTCCTGCTCCTGTGGAACGAAACAAACCTGTAATAATTATTGTGTGGTCGGCCCAAATACTAAAAGGCTTGGTCTAGGGGAAGTAATTACTTTTTAAGATTATACCCTACTTCACAAAGACAATCAAACACTCTCTATTTAGAATAGACTCAGAATCCCGGCGAGCGCCACATTTATTGTCGTAATTTTTTTCTGAGAGAGTTCTGATGGATATTGGTCCCTTTAGAGTGTAGAATGATAGGGAAGGCTCTATGAGAATAAGGATTTAGGAAAGTGAGGTAGTAGATTCACAAGTGCTGGGAAGAGTAAGGGCAGTCTCTTATTACAACAATATTTGTCTCTCAAACGACTCCTACCACTCTTCTAAAAACAAACAATTGTTTGCCAATTCCAGTCACTCAGGCGCACACACCGATTTGGTGATTCTGACGCACAACGCACATGAATACACACTACGATAACAAAATATGGGAAAGGTTTGGGTTTTGGGCCAGCCGACACCAATGCTAATAAAGTTTTAATACCTTTATTATCATAAGATCAAGTCACAAATAATTATCAATTTACAGTCAGAAATCATGGGTTACCAAATACAAAATGACAAGGGGGGGGGGGGGTGGGGGTTTGAGGAGAGGTATCCACTACATCTTTCCCGCTTGTATTTACTAACAGAAAAGACCTGGTCCCAAAGACAGGGGGGGGAGGGGTGATGATCAGAGATAGGCAATTTAACCCAATGGTAAATTTATTACTCTGAGTCAAGGGGGTTACAGTAATAAGGGGTAAAGGAAAAGCTAGGGGTCTCAAATGTTTTCCTTTAATCAACCAATTTTTTTTTCGGGTGGGAAAAATGCACACAGTTAAATAATCCCGCTAGGAGAAATCCCATACAATTAATACAGTACAATGAATAGGAAGCAATGGGACCCCGAATTATAACAGTAAGGTTTAAACCAACCAAAAAGAAAGTAAATATAAACATCAATCAGTGTTATGCACCAACAAACGATAAAGAAGAATCTGTGAAAGAAGACTTTTACACCAGACTACAAAGTGTCTTGGACAATAAGAAAAGAAAGGACATCACAAATGTAATGGGGGACCTAAATGCGAAAATAGGAACAGACAACACCGGCTTTGAAGAAATCATGGGAAAGCATGGATTAGGAATGATGAACGAGAATGGGGAACTATTAGCAAACGTCTGTGATCAAATCAACTAGCTATAGGAGGAAGCATATTTCCACAGAAACGAATACATAAAGCTACATGGTTATCCCCAGACCACAGAATTGAGAATCAGACTGATCACATATGCATAAGCAAGAAGTTTAAGTCATCATTGCATGATGTGAAAGTATGTAGAGGAGCAGATGTTGTATCAGACCACCATCTTCTGTTGGCTTAAACTAAATTAAAATTCAAGAAATTTACAACAGCATACAGCTGTAAACAACAGTATAATGTGGGATATCTAAGAAATCAGGAAATAAGAGAACAATTTTCAACCACAGTATCCAACAAATACCAAGTACTCGAACAGCTGGAAGATGAAACAGATACGGAAGACCACTGGCAACAAGTAACAAATATATGGAACAAGACATGTGAAGAAGTACTGAGAAAAAGAGAACATCAGCACAAAGCATGGATAACAACATAAATCATTAGTAAGATAGAAGACAGGAAAAATAAGAAAGCAGATTTAAACAGAAGCAAAACCAGAAGCTCCAAAGCCAAGGCTCATGAAGTATAGATAGAAGCAAACAAAGAAGTAAGAAGAAACATCAAAAGAGACAAGATGAAATATCATGATGATTTGGCAAGGGAAGCAGAGGAAGCTGCAGCAAAAGAAAATATAAGGGACATGTACAACAAAACAACGAATCTAACAGGGAAATATAACCAAGCAAATGGCCTCTTAAAAGATAGGAATTGAAAATTGCTTAGTAATATACAAAAACAAATGAAGAGATGGACAGAACATTTTGAGAAACTTCTCAATAGACCATCTCCAACTAATCCCCCAGACATCCAGCCAGCAGAAGAGGAGCTACAAATCAGATGTGAACGACCAAGCAGAGAAGTAATAAAGAAAGCCATAAAGGTTCTGAAAGATGTATAAGCAGCTGGTCCAGATTGCATTCCAGCAGAGGCCATCAAAACAGATATTGATATCTCTCCAGAGATATTATACAATCTTCTTGGCAAAGTCTGTAAGAGAGAGGAAATACCAGCAGAATGGAAGGAAGGTTATCTGGTCAAGTTGCCTAAGAAGGGGAATTTACAAGAGTGCACAAATTATTGAGGAATAATGTTACTATCAGTGCCAACAAAAGTATTAAACAGAATCATCCTGGAGAGATTAAAAGAGTACATAGACAAGAAACTGAGAGACGAACAAGCAGGTTTTCGACAAAACAGATCATGTACAGACTAGATAGCCACATTGAGAATAATAGTTGAACAAAGTCTGGAATGGAATTCACCGCTATACATCGGATTCGTGGACTATGAAAAGTCATTTGACAGTGTAGACAGAGAATCTCTTTTGAAATTGATGGGGCATTATGGAGTTCAAATGAAGATCATTAACTTAATAAAGAAGACCTATGAAGACATGACATGCAGAGTTCTTCATGAAGGACAATTTACAGAGCCGTTTAGGATTAGAACGGGAGTGAGACAGGGATGCCTCTTGTCTCCATTTCTTTTCTTACTAGCAATAGATTGGGTTATGAAAACATCGACATCATACAACATAAATGGAATCCAGTGGAATCTGACTAAACAGCTTGATGACCTGGATTTTGCAGATGACTTGGCTCTTCCGTCCCATAACCATAATCAGATGCAAGACAAAATGAAATTACTCGATTAGAGGTCACAACATATGGGTCTGAAAATACACATGGAAAATACAAAGATTATGAGAATAAATGTAAGGAACGATAATAAGCTTGAACTTGAAGAAAAGATGTAGAATCGTGCACATATCTTAGTAGTATTATAGACAAAGTTGGAGGGACCGACAGTGATATCAAAATAAGTATACAAAAAGCAAGAGGAGCTTTCATTGCATTGAGAAACATATGGAGAACAAGAGAAAGCAAGTCCAACACGAAAATAAGAATCTTCAACTCAAATATGAAGCTTACGGGTGCTTGCGTAGAATAGAAGGACTGAAATGGTATGACACAGTTATAAATGTGGAATTGATGACAAGGACCAGACAAGTGCCAGTGGAACAAGAGCTGAGAAGAAGACGCTAGCGATAGGTAGGACACGCATTGAAGAAACCTGTTGATAGCATTACAAGGCAGTCCTTGTTCTGGAATCCGTAGGGAAAGAGAGGCAGAGGTAGAGTAAAAAACACATGGAGAAGAGAGCTAGAAACGGAGATTAAAATGATGAGGAAAATATGAAAAGAAGTTGAGCGGATGGCACAGGACAGGAAGACTTGGCATAAGTTTGTTGAAGAGCTATGCTCCTTGTGGAGCTAAAGGGTACTGATTGATTCATCGCTCAGTTTCTTGTCGTTGGATTCTTATAATCTCTCAAGGATAATCCTGTTTAATACTTTTCCTGGCACTGATAGAAACATTATGCCTCTATAATTTGTGTACTCTTGTAAATTTCCATTCTTAGGCAACTTAACCAGATACGATTCCTTCCATTCTGCTGGTATCTCTTCCTTTTTCCAGACTTTACCAAGTAATGTATATAACATCTCTGTAGACCGTGTCGATATCTGCTTTGATGGCCTCTGCTGGAATGCCATCAAGTCCAGACACTTTTCCATCTCTTAGAAGCTTTATGGCTTTCACCGTTAATTTGTATCTCTTCTTCTGCTGGCTGGATGTCCGGGGGGTTTTGTGGAGCTGGTCTATTGAGAAGGTCCTCAAAATATTCTGTCCACTTCTTCATTTGCTCTTGTATATTGCTGAGCAGTTTTTCATTCTTGTCTTTTATGAGGCAACTTGTTTGCTTGTATTTCCTGTTAGCTTCTTTGTGCTGCTATACAGTTCTCTCATAGTTCCTTTTTTTTTTTTTTAACCAGCGGCGCTTTGGGCTTTCAGCCCTTCGGCCCAATGACATGTCATTGCGAGGCTGGGGAACCTGAGGACTTTCCTTCCAACCCGGTCAGGAGCTTCGCTTCTTCCCATCCACAGAGGGTTTATCACAGGAGCCGTTCAGGCTATTCAGTCAAATTTCCGGCCGTAAACATTTCTTCAAACGCCGACGCCCGGGTTTGAACCATGAACACCTGGTCGCCAGTACAACGCCGAAGCCATTACATCAGCGCGGCTCCCCTCATATTTCCTTTGGCTGCAGCATCTTCTGCCTCTCTTGCAAACTCCTCAATATACTTGTACTTCCTCTCATCTTTTTTGATACTCTTTTTACTTCTTCGTTTGCTTCTGTGTACATTTCTTGAGCCTTGGCTTTGGAACTTCTGGTTTTGCTTGTGTTTAAATCTGCTTACTTGTTTTTTTTCTGTTTTTTTACCTTATTGATTGTTTCTGTTGTTATCCATGCTTTTTGTTGTCTTTCCCTTTTCCCAAGTATTTCTTTATATGTCTCATTCCATACCGTTTTGATTTGTTACCAATATTCTTCTGTATTCTACATCTTCCTGCCATTGGAGCACTTTGAATTTGTTAAATACTGTGACCGCAAATTTGTCTCTTGTTTCTTGATTTCTTAGATGTCCTACGTTAAATTATTGTCTATAATTTTGCATTGTTGCATATCTCTTGAGTTTCATTTTTACTTTCGCTATCAGAAGGTAGTGATCTGATTCCATATCTGCTCCTCTATATACCTTTACATCCTGCAATGATGATCTAAACTTCTTGTTTATGCATGTATGATTAATCTGATTTTCTGTTCTATGGTCTGGTGATATCCATGTTGCCTTGTGTATTCTCGTATGTAGAAACATGCTTCTCCTATAGCCAGTTGATGTAAAGCACAGAAATTTTAGAATAATTGCCCATTTTCATTTACTATTCCTAGCCCATGTTTTCCCATGACTTTTTCCAAGCCGGTGTTGACTATACCTATCTTTGCATTCATGTCACCCACCAAAATTGTGATGTCTCTTCTTTGTATTTTTTCCATAATTTCCTGTAGTCTAGTATAAAATGCTTCTTTCACGGACTCTTCTTTGTTATTAGTTAGTGCATAACATTGGATGACATTTACATTTATTTTCTGTTAAGCTGTTTTAAAAGTAGCTTTTATTATTTTGGGTCTAACGGCTTCCTCTTCAATGAGTGCATTCTGTGCTTCTTTAAGTAACAGAGCTACACCTTCACTATGGAGTGAACTTTCGTCTTCATGTCTTGAGGACAGAACCAATTCATCTGTGATTAGTTTCTTCTTGTCTACCCTCTTCCACTTTGTTTCACACATTCCCAGAACCTCGATTTTATATTCCTTCATTTCTGCTGCTACATGTGCCACTTTCCCTTGTTCGTTTAATGTCCTAACATTCCAGGTGCCAAATCTGGAAGTTCTCCTAGAAGAAAGAAGGTTAGTCAGTAACACAGACTCCTTTCGGCTTTCTCTGTATTACATCATACGCCTCCCTGAAAGAGGACATTCCCCTGTCTTGTTCGATATCAACCGGCTTCCTTGGAGTTGGAATGGATTGTAATAAATTAGATGAACTGTTCAATATCAACTGCCTTCCATGGAGTTGGAATGGATTTTTATAAATTAGATGAACTGTTCAATATCAACCGCCTTCCCTGGAGTTGGAATGGATTGTAATAAATTAGATTAACTGTTCAATATCAACCGCCTTCCATGGAGTTAGAATGGATTGTTATAAATTAGATGAACTGTTCAATATCAACCGCCTTCCATGGAGTTGGAATGGATTGTAATAAATTAGATGCACTGTTCAATATTAACCGCCTTCCCTGGAGTTGGAATGGATTGTTATAAATTAGATGATCTGTTCAATATCAACCGCTTTCCCTGGAGTTGGAATGGATTGTTATAAATTAGATGAACTGTTCAATATCAACCGCCTTCCCTGGAGTTGGAATGGATTGTTATAAATTAGATGAACTATTCGACTGGAGTTTGAATTAATTGTTATAAATTAGATGAACTGTTCGATATTTCGATGTATTTCCAAGAGTGTGTCAACCAATTACAGACCTATGGTTATACGGTGGAGACGGCTTTTGACTCTTGGTTTAATGAGCACAAGAAAACTTGGCAATAATAATAATAATAATAAGTAGAAGACAAGGAATATAACTTTAGAACTAGTTGTGTTGAGAACACTCTTTTTTAATAAATATCAATAATAACTCAGAACAAACCAACTGATGATTGAAACATTTAATTGCTATCCTAGTCTGCTTTCAATAAAATAAAAAACAGAAAGATTGAACGGTAAGCAGTGTTAATATTGTATCTTATAATTACCGGGGATCTGTGACGAGAGAATGAACAAAATAGGATTATTGCATTTTCTGGAATATCGCACTAAAGTGAAGTTTCTTCGCATCTCGTGTGACTTGAGGGATAGTTGCGTCTTCTTACTCCGAGTCAACATGTATTAAAGTGAATTTCAAAACATCATAGCCTTGATTGTGGACCAATATTATAAATAAAAGTGCAAAAGCTTGATAGAAGCTGTACTCACTGTGAAAAATAATCTGCATTAATTTTAATAGAAAACGTAAATACTCTAACTGCTGGTTAGATCACTGCATTCTCTTTTATGTTTTGATTGTTGGAATAATATGTGATGCCATGTTATAAAATGTAATGCTTAACACGCTAAACTTCAGATACAAACATGAATTTTCATCATCTGTTATGGTTTTAATATATCAGTCATAAAATCACGTATGATCTGTTCTATGATTCCCCTGGCGTGTTTCATTGTGATTGGACAAGGCAGAACCAAAGGTGAGATCTACAAAAAGGTAAGTAAGTATACATTTTAAATAAGTACGCAAGCGCGTCGATATAATACAGACTGATAAATACGTTTTCAAAATCAACGAAATTAATGTACAGCTGTCTTTGCCATTCTGAGCACTGCTCTATAATGTTCCTGAGAGTAAATATATGATCTACACATCTTCTGTTCTGTCTAAATCCTGCTTGTTCTTTCCTCAGTTTGTGGTCTACTGATTTTGAAATTCTCTGTATAATTATCCTGCCTAGCATTTTACTGGGAACTTATAGAAGAGTGATTCCTCTCCAATTATTGCAGTATACAAGATCTCCCTTCTTGGGCAATTTGACAATTATTCCTTTGTTCCACTCTGTTGGTGTTTGCCCTGTTTTCCAGACTTGTGCAAATAGTGGTTCTAATAGTTCTACTGCTAGCTCAGAGTCTGTCGTAAATAGCTCTGCATTTAAGTTATCATGGCCAGGAGCTTTTCCATTCTGTAACTCTTTGATTGCTGTGATGATTTCTTCTTTTCGTTGAATGTCTGTATTACCATCTAGATCGTTTTCAGCCTCAGGAACATTCAATTGTGTCTCTGGTGGTTCCTTGTTCAGAATTTCTCTGAAATGCTCTACCCATCTTGTTTCCAGTTCCTCTGCTGTCGTGGTGAGATTTTCTTGCTTATCTCTTACTAATGTAATATTGTTTGCACCTCGTTTTCCGCTGCAGAATTTAGTTTTTTTTAAATACTGTGCTTTTTTTTTTCTCAGTACATTAATTGTTTATTTCTCTGTACATTAATTTCGTTGATTTTGAAAAGGCTTTTGACAGTATACATAGGGACAGTTTATGGAGAATACTGAGGGCTTATGGAATTCCAAGCTGCATAGTGTCAATCATAAAAAGCCTCTATGCCAACGTTACGTGTAGTGTTGGGCAGACCAACCTAACCTTTGAGGTGAAGACAGGAGTACGACAGGGATGCCCTTTATCAACCACTCTATTTTTAACAGTCATTGACTGGGTGATGCGGTAGACAACAGAGGGCAGACCAAGAGGAATAAGATGGACTACATTTTCTACATTGGAAGATCTGGAATATGCAGATGACATTGCACTACTCACACATTCACATTAACACACCCAGAAAAAAACGGATAGACATAATAAGTATAGCCAGCAGGTGGGCTTCAACATCAATTTAAAGACGTCAGTGGTCATGACGCTCAATGTGAGCAACCCTGAGCCCATATCAGTAAGAAATCAGCAACTGGTACAGACAGACACCTTCACATACATAGGATGCATAGTAACACCAGACGGCGGGGCAAGCAAAGACATCAATAACAGAATAAACAAAGCAAGAACTGCCTTTGTTAGCCTAAACAACATCTGGAAGTCTTCTCAATACAGCACAAGCACAAAATTAAGATTATATCAGAGCTGTGTGCTTTCTGTGCTTCTCTATGGTGCGGAATGCTGGAAAGTTACAGAGAGGGAAATGTCGAAATTGTCCTTTTTCACACAAGCAAGATGACATGCACACCATCATAGCCACCAGACGCTGGAGCTGGGTTGTTCATGTACTCAGAAGAGACTCCGATGCCATCACAAGAACAGCTATGCTTTGGACCCCTGAAGGAAAACGAAAGAGAGGCCGAACAAAAACAAATTGGTGGAGGACTGTGGAGGCTGAGATGCAAAGAATGAACCAGAGTTGGGGCACTGTACGAAGGATGGCCACCGACCGAGCAAAGTGGAATAAATTTGTTGTTGCCATACAAGACGCCACTGAGCGTGATGGCCACTGACTGCGTTGACAGTCGGCGGCTAAGGATCAAAGAGGAAGAAGAAGATAAATACTGCAAAAGAAAGAAGGAATTAATATCCCTTTAGGTTAGACTGAAATTGGCTTAAGTATGCACCTTTTATAGTTGTTGCATCTGGTGTTCAGAAGGTCGGGAAGAGTCTAGAAACGGGTCATGAGCTCAGCAGCTTCAAAAAGTGTAACTCTGGCACGGACTGTCCTACAATTAATGATAGTTTTGGGTTAATAAACCACAAAAATATGTTCAGGTTATTTCCTGCTATTCCAACACTTTTGGCCATCATAATTGAATGTTACATCGGTTTTTGCAGTACCGTAACATGAATATCACTCATATCAGTCAGCTCCCGTGGATGAATAAGTCTTCGTTCATGATGCGTTAACCATTCATGTTTTCTCCTAATCTTACTTCTCTATGTCCGTCTCAACTTCATTCGATTTTGTATTTGTGGGTCTGCAATTATGAATTTTACTTTGGCGGTTCCAGAATATAAACTGTCATTTAAGCTATTATTGGTTTCTTAATTGTGTATCACATCCAGAGATATAACCTTTTCTCCACCTATTGTTCCGTTGTTGCTTTTATGGCTTTACCATAATATTACCTCGGGGTTCTTTAAGGTCACTTGTGCTTTTCTAGACATCAAAAGTAGCTGCAATTCAACCACCAGGTCTAGTATAAAACATTAACTTTTGCCGATGACACACTCATTTACTGGACAGGCTCAAACAGACAAGAAATGGTCAGAAGCATACATGAGACTCTTCAGGTGGTTTCTGAACGGTGCCAGGAAACTTACTTTAAAATAAATCCTAACAAAGCATGTATGTGGTGGTGCTCAATGAATAACTCAGTATTGAAAGCATATCTCCCTTGCAGTTACTATCGATCGTGGGCTATCATACAAGTACCATGTTGATCACATCATACAGAAATGTAAACGCGTCCTGACAGCCCTAAAAAATGGCTACTGCGCACCTGGAGCAGAGACTGCTGTTTCTTCCATATCATCGTCTGGTCATGTCAGTAGCCGAGTATGGCCTGGGAATATTCACGCTGTCAGTTGGTCATGTCAGTAGCTGAGTATGGCCTGGGAATATTCACGCTGTCAGTTGGTCATGTCAGTAGCTGAGTATGTCCTGGGAATATTCACGCTGTCAGTTGGTCATGACAGTAGCTGAGTATGGTCTGGGAATACTCACGCTGTCAGTTGGTCATGTCAGTAGCCGAGTATGGCCTGGGAATACTCACGCTGTCAGTTGGTCATGTCAGTAGCTGAGTATGGCCTGGGAATATTCACGCTGTCAGTTGGTCATGTCAGTAGCCGAGTACGGCCTGGGAATATTCACGCTGTCAGTTGGTCATGTCAGTAGCCGAGGATGGCCTGGGAATACTCACGCTGTCAGTTGGTCATGTCAGTAGCTGAGTATGGCCTAGGAATACTCACGCTGTCAGTATTGCAGTGTGAACAACTGAACTTTATTCAAAATGAAGGGATGCGTGTTTATTCTTGTTCTGTACGCGAGATACCCCATTGTGATGATGGGGTACATGCTTGGATTGCTGTTGATTAAATCAAGATATGCAGTGGCTCAGGAACAAGCTTATATGCGAGTAACCACAGTCAAAAGGTACGCCCTACACATGAATATAGCTGGCATCAAGGGAGCAAGAATAAAGAGGGAGTGTCATGGATGGCGCAGGCTGAGTCAACTTTTCGTCAGGTGACAACAGTTGAAAACATATTCAAGGGAGAAAAGTAGGTCAAGCGAGAACTTGAGACCTACCAGCAAGTCATCATCAGCCTTGTTAGAGAACGCAGCGCTTGAGGTACTGAGAAAACAGAGCTGGAAATTGATCAACTGATAAATTAAAATGCCGGGGATAATGATGCCATTGTGTATACTGATGGGTCTGTAGGCAGTGGTGGGAAATCAGGATGGAGCTTCTCGGCTAGAATTAATGGTAGGATCGCAGCTAAACATAGCCGGGCTTACATGACAATATTTTCCAGCATGCGATTGGAGGTACAGGCAGCTACTGGTGGCTGAATGAAACTTCATTAACAAGGGCAGTTATTGTGTCAGACTCTCAGTCAATGCTTCGGAAAATCCCAAATGAATGTCTACGGAATGAATGGAGAACCGCAATAGAAACATGGAATCTTCAAGAACTGGTGTGGATGTACTGTCCTGGTCATGCGGCAATGAAATAGCTGATAGACTAGCTTCAAGAGTACCAATAGAAGGCGCATTGGTAATGGACAAGAGGGAGATTCTGAGGACAATTAATGATCGTCTGTTAGAGAATGACATTGCAATCGTTGAATTTTCATGACTGAGATTGCTGGAGTTTGGCATTAGGCGTGGGACTGGTAGGGATGGGCGTGAGAGAGGATGCATAACTCTGACAGAGCTAACATATCTCTCACCAAATAAAGCTGGCGCCTCTGTAGGAGAGTATTATTAAAAAACCCTACAGAATGGTTCTGAATAGCTCTATGAACGGATGTAGTCTACTCAGAACGTTCAACCATCAAAAGATAAAACATGAACAAGCGTAGCGTCAAAGGGGACTACCACTTAATGATCGGACGAATCAACTAATCAACTAAGCAAAGAACCACTTATCGTAAAAGTCCTCCCGATGAACGGACGCGTCAAAGGATGTTGATGTCACACTAGTGCCATGCTGCAACAGTGCTCGAAATTCTACCTTGATCAGGAGCAAAGTTGACCGTTGATGTTGATAGAAGACGTTAGGATGGCCTCCTTAACAGCCACAATTATGAAACAGAAGCATCACGAATATGGGGTACCGGGCATAATTACTCTAAAATTGTATGGTTGCACACGAGATTAATTGTTAAGGTCACCTTGCCTGAAGAGTGAGAGAAAAATGGAATACAGTGGACGTTTAACAAACAAGTAGAGGATATATATTTTACAAGATGAGTTGTGCCTTCTATCACATAGACAGCAAGATATGCAGGAGACAAGAAATAGATTAGAACCGTAACAGAAGCAGCACAGATTTAACTACACATAAGTGTAGATAAACGGAAGGAATGAAATAATAGGCAGATGAACTCGATGACGATCAATGATCACGTCATTGAAAAAATAGAAAGCTTTACATATCTGGGGAGTAACACTGACAAAGGAGGAGGAACAGCTGGCGACGTCTGCTCAAAGATAAATAAAGCCAGATGCGCTTTTAATTCCCTTTGACAAACACGGAACTCCTGAGCTATACCCAGAGAGAACAACATTAGAATTTTTAAATTTGAAGTCAGTCGTGTTGTATGGCTCAGAGACATGGCCTGTCTCAAAGAGTATCATTATGAATTGATGATTAAGATTGTGCCATCTTGCTCTCCTGTCAAATAACCATAATCAGATTCAAACTCACATTGAGAGGTCACTGGTAGTGGATATAACAATATGGAAAAAAACTAAGATAACGAGAATAAATGCAATAAAAGATAACAATAATAAACTAGGAAAAAAACACCACAAGAATATATAGAACTATACACATATTTTTACAGCAATATATAAACTGTTGGAGGGACAGACAATTATTTCAAAATAAGAATATGCAAGCCAATATGAGCTTTCATAGCATTGGGAAATAGTTGGAGATCAAAAGAAGTGAAGCCCATCACAGTTTGTGGAAGGTTCTTCAACTTGTGAAGCTAATGCGTAATCAAAGAATTAGTATCAATAAGACCCAATATGGAGCTATCACAGGTAGGTATAAATTGGGAATAGATTATGTCTGAGTTCAGACAGATTATGAAAATTAAAGGAAGAAATCTGACTTCTGGAGAGTAAGAAGACTATTTCTCTAGCCTCCTATATATATATATATATATATATATATATATATATATATATATATATATATATATATATATATATATATATATATATATATATATATATATATATATATATATATATATATATATATATATATATATATATATATATATATATATATATATACGGCGCCACCTCAGATTGGGCGAAGAGAGGCTCACACAAGAAGCAGAGGTGAGGAGAAACGTCGAAAGGAGCACCAGGAAAATAAGCAGCTGAGGGCTGTCACCTCAGGGGCGCATTCCCATAGTCAGTTATGACTGAAGGGGCTATTATTATTATTATTATTATTATTATATATATATATATGTGAGTGTGTGTATATCCGCTCCCCTTTCCTCTCTTCCTGAAAATTCCTCTCTCTCTCTCTTCTGTCAGATAAAATATCTTTGTCTTAAGTGTACACTCTTAGTGGAATTAAATTAGCAGAATGCCTAAAAAATTATCAGATTCCCCGGGTGTTGAACCGGGTTCTTGAATTATTCTTATTGAGGGTCAAGATTAGGCCATCATTTATTTCTTGTAAATAATTGTGGAGGACACCAACTCCTTTTCCATCTGAACTCAAAACTGAGTATTGATATTATTATTGTTCTTCACACAAAGAGAGCAGGTCGTGCATAAATTAATACTCAATTAATGGTGTAGTAACAAGCCAACATTAAACTTGAGTTATCGGATAAAGTCCTTGGGTTTGAGTCCAACGAATACAATTTTTAATACAATATACGAAGACATCGTAGTTAAATCATTCAGACATAATACATAGTATCGTATTTCAATTCAATATGTTACCGTCAGTGTCCAGTTATTTAAATGTCGTCAGAACCTCCTGGGCTATATACTCGCGTTGCCGCAGCGTGGTCAACCGGTAGTGAGACGCAGTTAGTTTACGAACACCGATCATAAGATGATCAATAAATCCTTCCTTCCATGGTTATTCAATAACCATAAACATTTCAGTGACTTCATTATAATAGTCAGGACTGACCCTATGTCCTCTCTTCAACATAAATTTTCGGCATCATAATAATCCTAGCGCTGGAAAGAATAAAGCACGTCTTCACGGCTTGACGGTCAGAATAAAAAGGGTCAAGTACATTAGTCACCAAGCGTGACCATATCAACGCTACCGCGTCACAATCGAACCATCGCAATTTGCGTTCGTCAAAACCCATGAAACCTAAAATCATTCTATATTAAAAACCTTTCAACATCAAAATGTGCACTGCCAACTATAGGAGATGACATCGTTAAACATGTCGTAACAATTCCCTGCCCGAAGGGGGGAAAAAATCTATTCGATAGATTTTTTTTGAATTATCATGAGTAATAATCAAAAATTTAATAAAAATCAACATACGGCCCACGATGTTCTGTGTAGAACATTGTCGTAAGTCGTGTCGTGATAAGATCAGTTATATAATAAATGAATTTTGTATTAAGTAACTAAAGATAATGTCAACTGTCAGTAAAGAATTAACTAAAAGTGTGTCTGCACCACATAAGAAGGTGTTATGTACTAAAAATTATCGTAACTAATTAAAATTTAACTAATTAATCAGTATAATGGTTGTATGAAATAATTATAATAAAAATTTCATTACCTAAACTAAAATATTGTGTCGTTGTGGAGAAAGTAAAGAAAAGTAAAGTAAAGTAACGTAAAGTAAGGAAAAAAAAAACAAAAGATAAATCTATAAACCGTATGTATAAATTAACTAATATCTAATTACTTAACTATCAAATAAGAAAATAATACATATAATATTACGTACACATATTTGCTAAATTCATATAATAATTATCCTATTTATAAATACTTTACTTAAATTATCCATCTTTGTGAGGTTATTTTGTTTTCTCTTTTCTTTCATTTTTCTTTTTATCTTTTTCCTCACATTATATTTTTATTTTATTCAACCAATAAGTAACGAAACTAATAATGTTAGTTCTGAGGACCCAAGCGTAGTTATTCCTTGGTGTGGGTCTGCGAGTTTGTTCCGCATGAGGAATGAATTTCCTTCGAAAATCTTGATATTCATTGTTCATACTGAAGACTGAATTAAACATTTCCATCTGTCTTTCGTGTAAGGGTGGATCAAGAATTTCATATAGTTCATTCAGTTAATTTGATTCCGATTTGAAGAAGAAAAATCCAAAAACCACACGAATATTCCATTTTGAGTGTATATAATAAGTGAATGTTGAGTGGACACAACCAAAGTCCAAACGTTGATAAGTACCAATTCGTTTCGTAGAATAACGTAACGTATTCTTGAAAAAATGGAAACAGGAGTTAGTTCATATCCCGTTTCGTTGACATGTTATTCGTATATCTTGAGTTCATCAAAAATTAGTCGTGCAACGTATTTAAGTATGTACGAATAGTCTTATTCCATTCTTGAAATATTGAATCAAAATTTTCGTTCAAGTTCAAATGTCTTCAACGGGATTTCTGGATAGTACATCCGTCATTACATTCTCACTTCCTGGTATAGATTCAATGACGAAGTCAAAGGGCTGCAGCAGAATTGAGAATCTGGCCAATTTAGGGCTTTTATGATTTGAGCGATGTAATGAAGCAACCGCCTTTTGATCCGTCAGGATCATAAATGGTACACCCAACAAAAACTTCTCCAATTTCTGAATCGCCCAAACTACTGCCAAAAGTTCCTTGTCGACAGTAGAATATTTAGTTTCTGCTACTTTAAGTTTTCTTGAAATATAGAGGGTTGGGTGCACTATTCCCGCATGATATTGAAGTAAGCTTGCCCCTAGTCCGTAATTGCTGGATTCTGTACGGAGTATAAACTTTTCAGAAGCAGCTGGCAACCGTAAAAAAGGTGTCCTTGAGAAAATTGTCAAAATACTACGAAAAGTTTCGTCGCAGTCAGCAGTCCATGTCACTTTCTGAGGCATGTCCATTTTTAAAAGTGAGGACAGGACAGCCGTAATGGACGATAAATTAGGTACAAATCTACTATAATATTGAACGAGACCTAACAGACTCCTAACATGCTTCTTCGTTTGAGGAACCGATAAATTAAAAATTTTAGCTACATTACTGGGAACTGTTTGAATACGCCCAGCACAATAATGTGACAGAGAAACGCTATCTCTTGAAACGCTACTTGTATTTTCGTAGGTTTAGTGGTTAACTTGTTTTCTCTTAAAATTTCCAAAACAGAACGAAGTCCGGAAACATGTTCCTCAAATGACGAACCGAATAGACATATGTCGTCAATGTATGTGATAACGTCTTATCTTCGTGATAAAAAATTTTCGCATCATGCGGATAAAGGTAGCCAGAGCGTTCATAAGCCCAAAAGGCATCACATTCCACTGGTAAAGACCTTGAGGAGTTGAAAACGCAGTGTAATATTTGTTTTTTTCGGTCAATGGAATCTGCCAATAACCTTTTGTTAAGTCTATTTTATTGAAAAATGTTGCAGTAGATAGACGAGAAAGTAAGTCACCAAGAATATGATGTGGTTCGCTGTCAGCTACAGTCGGAGCATTCAACTTCCTATAGTCAACACACAAACGAATGTTGCTGTCCTTCTTCCTAACAATAACTAAGGGTGAAGAAAATGGAGAGGTACTACTCTCTATTATACCCATTGGGAGTCATGTGCATGTCGTAGAATATAGCGCCTAAATGATGAAGGTACCATCACTTGTTGTTTAATCTGAGACTTATCCATAACACATCTAATTAATATATCATTTCTAATTTTAAACCAGTGTTTGTTTTTGTTGCTTGAGGTAACATTATCAAAATTATTAACCAAAGCAAATAATTTCTTTTAGAGAATTGTCTTCTCTCTGTTTGGTTGCAAAAGACGCTCTATCAATAGGTGAATGAACATCTGTATCGTCCTGGATATTTGGTTCCACATTCTGAGTGTCAATTTTTTCTAAGACTTGAGCCTGGGCTCTAGTTGTCACTGCATTACCTGTACATAAATTATGTCCTTCTCACTCAATAATTTCTTCAGGTGTACAGTCTTTACTGCCGTGAATACGACCAACCATCAGATCCGCTATTGGATTTTTCAACATACAGACTTTAACATTTCATGTAAAGAGCGGCGTATTAACATAAATTATTGCTGTGCGGTAGTACTCAATAGTACCCGCGAAGGTCATACACCTAACATATTCATTTGTAGCACAACTTGGGTGAATCAGTGACTGTCTGACTCCAATGGTAGTGGATCCGGAATCTCTTAAAACTGAGACCACTGAACCATTAACTATCCCTCTGTTAAATATCAGAGAGACTGTTCCGTCATTAGCTGCAAGACCAACTTCTGTTGAAATGTGTCCACAATTCAGTACTGTTTCTTTTGCCTTCTAAAACATAAGACTACAATCTGGGCAAATATTTGCCACGTTATAATTAATAACATAACATGTAGAAGACGACTGTACCTGATTATTATCCTGTGGAGCACTTGGGGTCGTACCAGCAGTGACTGCATCCCCTGCATTGTGATTATAATGTGAAGGTCTGCGTGACTGAGACCGAGGACTGGAATAATTATTAAAATTATTTCGTTGTCCCCCGTGGTGGCTGTTGTGCCTAGGTCTAGAGCCTTGATTATTGTTATTCCATCTGTTACCATTATTATTAGTATTAGAGTAATATGCTCTATTCTGATTTGGATTCTGTTGACCATCGTTATACCGGAATTTAGGTGACTGATTCCTATACTGTTGTCTAACTCTGTTAAAGTTACTATTGTTGTTATAATTATTTTGCCCCTTATGAAAATTATCATTATAATTTCCCCTGAAATGATTTCTATCTAGGCTGTGCGTTCTTGACTTGTCATAACCATGATATGACATATTGGAGGCCACAGGTAAAGGTTCTCTTATTTGTGAGTTAGATATGCTCACATTAGGATTTGCGGTACAATAATTTACTGCCATTTCTTCTAAAGCAGCAATGTTAGATGGTTTTTCGTTCTTGTAAGAAGGAAAAGACACGGTGGACTGACAGAGGATAAAACCTTATCCCTGAGTAACAAATCAACTAATTTATCATAAGATTTGTTCACACCTGCAAGTTCCACCCATCTATTAAAGGT